>VWPW01031117.1:423843-528915 GCA_013389825.1 Crypturellus undulatus
TTTTTTTTTTTTTTTTTCCCTTGAGCTTGACTAGGGAATATTTTGCTGGCATTTCCTTCAGATGTTGTTGTGTTGTTACTGTCCATGATTAGGATACAGTGATGAGAGCCTGAAAATGGAAATTGGAAACAAGCCAGGTAAACTCATCATGCTTGAGGGGGCATATGTCATTATAAACTATCAAGGTGCTCTATGTATTTTTAGGTTTCATGAAGTATATTTGATATCCATGGGATGTGTAAGGCAGAGATGAGCAGAGATGACTGATTACAGTCAGCCATAGTTCCATAGTTCCATATTCACCAGGATTACGAGCAGGACTTACCATGATCTTCATCTGCTACGCCTTACTGCTGAGTGGTCAAGGATCACACACTGCTGATGCTTCTCTGATGGCACATGCCACCCAGTGAGTACAGAGAGGTTTTATCTAGTGTCTTAGAAGTCTTTTGATTTTTATTTGATTTCCTGGCGTTTTAAAGTGAGCAGCCTTACATATGAAGTTAAGGAAAAAAAGAATGGAAGGCAGAACAACTGATAATTATATGAAAGATAAATAACATTTTTTAATTGTCTTCAGTAATATAGATTCTACTTTTAATTATTCAGTCTCCATATTATTTGTATATCCAAAGGATATTGAATTTCATTCCATACCTGTCTTTGTCAGGGCACTTGTATGCTCTTAGCTCATCCCCTTTTGTGACTGGGGAAGAGGTACACAGGAATATGTGCACATACTGTTAATTTTGAGGGCTTCTGGTTATTTGTCAAGTTTCTGATGCAGCAAGTTGCATCAGGGAGAGAGGAAGAATGAAAAGAGGGAACATAAAAGTCCACAAAAAGTAGTGTACAGTTTTGCTTTTTTTTAAGACTACGAGGTACCTTTAGTTCATCTAGTTTAAGCTTCAAAGTGCAGGCCAAGGAATTGCATCCAGTTTATTTTGTTCTGAGTCCAGCAACTCATGCCTGAGTGAGGTGAGGTGATCAGAGAATCTCACATTCATATCTCTTGAAGATTTTCTGACTTTTTCCTGGGGAACATAGAGTGAGGACAGTACCACATGCCTTTCACTTAAGTATCTAAATGCTGTCCATATAGGCTGAATCTGACATAACATGGTCCTTTCATACCTCATGAAGTACTTTTCTGCCTTTTAGCTGGTTTTCTGTCTTACCTCCTTGATTAGAAGCCAATTATTGAAAAAAGAACCCTCAAAATAGTGATTTTACCAAAGACAGTGGGGGACAAAAATAGAAAGATATGGCTACTCATCTGATCCTCGTCTTGGTCACTGTTTGTGGTGGTACTTTCCATGAAAAAATAGTATCATGCACTGAGTGTTTTGATAGCTGTTTAGTTTTCTTTTGACAAGGGAGTGATAGCCTTATGTGTATCCAATTGTTGCATATGAGCCTTGAAGAGAACGTGGCAACTAAGAATCTGAATGTGCTCGCAAACATTGAACTGTTTAGTTTGCCATTTAGGCAATGAGGAGTTCAAAATAACTGATAATGTTTACAGCAGTTAATTTATTTCTAAATTCTTCCATCTTTATTCATGCTACACATAAAGTCTCCTTGCCTGAACAGCCCTACTTAAAATGAATAGGTCAGTTCATCAAATAAAGTACAAAGTAGAGAGAAAAGGTGATCAGAAACTAGCTAGTAGGTAATAGATATCAGCATCTGGTCTTTATTTTCTATCTATCTAATTTTTAGATAGATAAAATATTTCCCTGAGGAGAATACACATAGATGTACTGTATAATCATGCTATCATCATAGCTATTTGGAATATAGTCCTCGCATGTCCTGGCTCTTCCAGATTTCCAGTGGTGCTGCCCAGCAATCCAGACCTGCAGAGATGATGGCTGTTGGAGATGCCATGAGAGCTGTGCACAGGGACTACCTGTGCTCCCAGATGCTGGTGTGCGGCATCTGGGAGCATTCCTGGTGTTTCCCCATCAGGGAATGGGGAATGGGAGATGGGGCTGATCACATGGGTGGTCCTGCTCTCCCCGTCACCCACTGCATCTCCCTGTGATTGTACCCCGTGAACAAAGCCGGCTGACCACAACCAGGATCTGCTCAGGAAAGCGTTTCCCACCTGGCACCGGGATACAGACCTCTGCTGCCTGCAGTCCGGTTAGCAGGCTGGGCTGTGAGCCCTAGGAGCAGGTACTGACCACGGTCCACCACTCTGCTTGTTCTGCTTCTGCAAATGGCTCCTCATCCTGGGAGGGGTGAGGGAGGGCTCCTCATCCTAAGGTCTGGGTGATGACCTTAGACTCCTTCAGTAAAGCAATATTTTTTTCTTGAGAAGGAAATAGCTACTAATAACCTTAAAAATCGAATCAAAATCAGAAGCTGTCTACAAAGTGATATGAAGAAATTCCCCAAACACCAGAAAGTGTCCATCCTTTACTGTAGATATTTCTTCTTGGTTTTATGAAAACTCCTTGAGACTTCAGCCTCAACTATTTTCTGGTAATACAGGCACTTTTTGTTTGTAAAATGGATTTTCTTCTGGAAGCTTGGGCTGTACATTTTTGATTTTCCAATTGATTTTCACAATACTTTTACATAAAATTCTTGTCATCAGTGTTTTGTGTGAGCACATCGGCTATGCTGGCCATATCGCCTGGCAGTTTTGTAAAACTCACCACTTGTGCAGTTAGGATGTATCCTGGTGGAAAATGGCCCGAGTGCATTCTCTGTGGAGCTTTTAAAGCAAGTTGTAGTTCTTTCCGTGCTGAGTCAGAGACAGAAAGGCGATGGCCCTGCGACTGCTGTTGAGGTGGGTGCTCCTTGCCTCCCCCGCACAGCAGATTGCTCTCCTGGTGCCTCTCCAGCTGGTGGCCTTTCTGGCACCTGCAGAGTAACACTCCAGCAAAGCTATGGAGCTGCAGCACCTGTCCCACAGCGTGAGGTGACAGGGTGTTTCTGGTGCTAGGGCCTGAGCAGTGTGATGCTTCATGTGTCCCCAAGGCTGGGGGGCCATGTCTGCAGTGTCAGGAGGGAGAGCTGCTGTGCTTTGCCTTGTGGTGCCAGGCTGCACTGTAAGACAGACTGGGCTGTGAGGAAGAAAGAAATGGGCCTAATGAAATGAATTGAACTTTCACCAGAGCACTTGCTAAGTGAGTCATGAATCAAGCACCACAGGCGCCATGGATCTCCTTCTACTCTGCTTAGAGGCTGCCTTGTAATTCTGCAGGTAAGCTGCATATCAGAGGATGGACAAATGGGGAAGTTGAGGGGACAGCAGTGACCTTATTTTTGTTCTTTATTTAACACCTGAAGCTTGAATCTCACTTATCCAAGAAGGATGTCAGTAGCAAGATCTTTGTCAGAGTTTGCAATCAGAGCAGACCAGTGCTCCAAGCTAAGCAAGGTGAGGATATCTTAGTTTTAAAGTGGACTTGACTTAAAATAAAGCTGTAAAGCAGAGCTTGGGAACTGCTGTCACAGCATGACCAAAATTGTTGTATGTACATGCATGAAAACAGATGTCACACTCTCTCATCAATCTGTGATCCATTTGGTTGGCACTTTCCTTACAGGTCTAACTTTATGTCTCCAATAGACAAGCCAAACCATTTAGCATTCTAGGGACCAGAATGGAGACCTGAAATGAGCTTAAAATATGTTCAAAAATATGGAGAATAGACATGTTTTATTATTCCATGTCCCAAATCAAAGCATTTTGGCTGTGCTTGGCTGTAACTTCCTAGTTTACCAGAAAGCATGCAATGTTGCAGGGAGAGGTGCATAAAAGCAGTGGCAAGCTATAATCTGATATGCTAAATACTTGTGCAACTTGTGGCAGTCTTGATTTTTGCTTCAAAAGCTTTGGTGTGCTTACATAAACTCCAAAGAGAAACTACAAATACTCACAAGACAGGGATAATCAACCCAGCAATTGTCTGATCCCTAGTTAAGCATGTTATCCATTGCACTATTGACTTCCTGTGGAGTCACAGAGGATCACCATAATTTAAGGCTGAAAGACAGCTAGATATCCAGATATCTCTTAACTTCATTGGGAAACATTCTTTTAAGCATGATCTCACAGAAGCATATCTTAATTTTTAAGAAATATTCAAGTTTCACCAAAAAAAAAGGAGTTGTGTGGGGAGGAAGTGTTAACTGCTTACTTTTCTAGTCTAAAATAAAGTCAGCCTTTTTTACTGCGAGCCATGCTTGAAGTAGACGTGGATTTAAAGCAAAAGTTTTTTTTTTTCTTTCTCTCTTTTTCTCTTTTTGCTTTTCTTTGGGGGTGGGGAAAAGCCGGTTACTGAATTCTGGTCACATAATATTAACTGAAAAATTAATTCCTGGATGAAACTAAAGCTATAAATTGTGTTCCAGCTTTTTCTGTACTATCTGATACCAGAAACCTTTGCTCCTAACCATTCTATAAGTGGTTCTGAGTTACAGACTTTATTTATCTCACTTGCCTTTCTTTGTTCTGCATGAAAACAACACTTAAAAAAAATCCTGACTGAATATGAATAAAAGGCAGTATTTTAATGGATCTTGCAAAGTTTGACAAATGTTCTGCTATGGAGTACACTAGGTGCAAAAAGTTTCAGAATCCAGCTCTTAATGAGGTAACCAGGGGAAGAAAGCCAACGTTACTGAATGGAGAGCGTGCATTTCTGGGGTTGGGAAGGAAGTCTGTGGGCTGGCAGTTTAAAGTTAATTTTTCACTTCTGCTTGCAGAGGAAGAAAATGAGGCAATGTTTCTGTTTTACTTTAAACTTAGAACGTTGCCTGTGCTATATGTGGCAAGCACTTTTCCTGAGACATACGACTGACTATTCCCAAGTTGTGATATGTGATTTCTTTCTCAGTTAAGCATGATCTCTCTGCTCTGTCTTTTCTTTCATCTCTGTAAGAAAATATTGATGTCTTGCTTCTCAATATCTACTTCCCCATCCTTTTGTTTTTCTGCTATATTCCCATACTTACAGATATTGAGAGAAATGATGAGAAACAAAAACCTGTAGAAATGTGTTTAAAATGTATTTTTCCAGTATAGTGAAGGTATCTGGTGTTGGTTTCCTTCTTCTCTTCCTAGCTTGGCAGCACTGTAACAGAACTCATGATTTATCTTCATTTACTATCATTGTTGCCATCTTTGCTTTGGCTCATTTTTCCATCCTCAAATGACAATTGGCTGTGGTGCCAATATTTCATTGCATGTAGTCTCAGAAACCTGGAAATAGAGAAGATTTTCAAAAGTAAGATCACTTCTTAGCCTTTTCATTATCCTTTGTCTTTCTCATTTGTGAAACTGTTGTTTCCATGATAATGACTTCATGCTCTCCTGACTTTTCTGAGATATTTCTAATTCTGTTTTTCACAGCTTTCTGTAGTCAATTTTCAACAGGCCTGATATTCCTGCTTTGATGTGCTCTGCTTTTCTTTGTCTATGAAAATCAGTATTTTCTTGGATTTCTTTTCAATTATTTACTATTTCTTTCCTTATGATCAACTGAATATCACTTTAAAAATGGTCAGAGATGTTAAAATTGTTGGAATTTTTGCCAAATAATGATGAATCTCTGTAGAATTAAGAGTGAGATCTGGAGGATCCTTTTTTCCCTTATCTTTGGTGAATCCATGCTGCATTGAAACAAACTAGCAATGAAAAGAAATTAGAACTGTTTATGGGGAGATGAGAGACTGAAAAAGACATCGCTTCATACGAAGTAGAGAATCTCTAGTATGAGTGATCGTAATTCAATGGAAATGTCTCAGTCTCTTGATGTACAAATTTGTGTTTAAACAAATTGTGAGGACACATTTTACATCTAAGAACGGAAAGAACCTGATATAAAATAAATGAGAGAGAAGAAAAATGTAAGGTCAGTGAAATAAGGGACCACTCTATTTAAATACTTGTTTTAGATTTGAGAGTTGGAGCCAAGACTTCCTCTCCTTTCCTTAACGAGTAATCCAATTGCAGGAAATAGGACCATGAAAAAAGCAGTAAAAGAAATATTTGGTCTACAGTAAATCATTAAGTCAGAGGATCTAGTGATTTGTGCAATAGGGAGCATTTAATATGTTGTTTAATCTTGTTACAAGGTAGTTTAGTAAACTGCGTAAAAAAAAATGAAAAAAAAAGGTTAGTAGGCCTCACAGAGCAGGGTGTGCCTTGGCAGCAATAACAGTAACAAAATACTAGAAGAATGTGTTTTCTGATTTTGGTTAGTAACTTTCTATAAAGTAGCTATGAGTGACTTAAATCGGGGTAACTCACTGAAGTTATTGGGTCTAAACTGATTTGCTTGACTTGACTTTACAATATTGAATATAGATATATTAGCATATCTATACATAGTAGATATACTCTGCATATATCTTCCCTCTTGTGAATCCTTTTAATCTTTTCCCATTGTTTAGTCACAGACAGAAGAATATAGGATTTTTCCCAGGGCAATTGTGTTTGTGTAGGTCCCAGAGTTTGAAATAAGAACTTTGGCCATTTATTACCTTGGCCTCAGGAGCAGGTTGCCCATCTGGACCAGGCAGGCCTGGAACTAGCACTTGATGTGATTCATTGCCAACTGTTTGATTTGCAATGCCCTGCCTGCCATGCAGCAGCTTCAGCACCATTATTCAAGTATGTAGAGTGTTGTGTGGGACTGGAGCAGAAATTGGGTACATTTTTTCTTCTCCCTGCATCTATTCACAGATTTATTGAGAGGCAAGAGAGGGAACTGCCATCTTAAGGTCTTGTTCTAGACAAGGCAGCTGTGATCCTAAGGCCACTGCAGTTCAATAGGGATCATGCAGTTTCCATCAGATGCTACAAGTCTTCCTGACCTTGCCAATTTGGTTTGGCAGTCTTCAGCTGATGAACCTGGTGGGCTGGCTGCTCATTTCATCAAGCTTGTACAAAGGAAATAGAGCTTGAAACTGCTGAATTGTGATGAATTACTTTGAACTAATATTGCAGTCTGCATTACAATCACTGTTATGGATTAGAATTTCCCAGAATGATGACCCAGTTACAAGTGGATGCTTTCTCTCACTCACTTTCCTAATTCTACTATAAGTAGTACGATGGCAAAAAATGTGTTCACTCCAACCACACTTACGTTCCCTGCTGTGTTACAGACAGGCAAAGATGCCCTGGGCAGTTCCAGTGAGAGAATTCTCACAGAAATGATTCTGAGTTGTTGAGAGAGCCTGTGGTGTCCCTTAAGAAGCAAAATAAATATTTAATGAAGTACAGTGTAGCAGTTGTTTTGACAATCAGCTGGGTGGATTGGAAGATGCTTACAGATATTCACTGAAGTGGCAGCTTGCTTGGAATAGAGACTTATTCAGACTCAGACCATCCTTTGACTTTGCCTTGGAAGAAGCCCAAGCACAGCATTTGGCTACTACAATTAAAAAAATAAATAAATAAATAGAAGAGAAAGGTTATTAAAATAAACAGGAATCACCTTCAAGCCATTACTGTAATGTCATAGGCCCAGTTTTCAGGCTTAACATTTGATGGGTTCAGAATATGGCTATTAGTGCATAAACATGAAACATGTATTCATCTTGAAGGTACAATTTGCCCTGTGTTGGAAAGCCAAACTGAAGACTAATCTGTCCTGTCAGCTGAAAGTTACATTTTTATGCTGGAAAAGCTAATTTCCAGTGTGCGAGATGAGGGAGAACTGGATGTTTGAAAAGTGGTTATGTTCTGTGAACGCCTGAAGATAGAAGGTAGGGAAATGAACCCTTAAAGTAGCTTGCTGTTCTATTAAAAGAAAATAGTTTTAATTGGATATCCTATAGAGATATGAACTTATGCCTGTCTACTTTTACCTTTACAAGCATCTCAAGCATCCCTCTAAAACAGAATTTTATGCTTTTCTGCCATTAAATTGTGATCAGTATAACTATGCAGTTATGAAGTCTATAGCTTCATTAAACCCCTTGTTTTATAAACATAAACAACCCACACTAAACAGTTACTAGTGAAAGAGGCATGAGACAAAATTATGATAAACCTGCTGAAAGAGTGCACTCAAGCTTATAGAACAAAACTGGTGCTCAAGTTAAAAATGGGCATTTTACTCCAAAAGTTCTGATCTCCTAGTTGAATTCAAAGTATCAGTCTAATCTGGAGACATGTATCATGTTATTTATATCCTTTTGATAAACCACCAAAATAACCTTTGAAAATCAGATGGCTTATGCCTTTAAAAGCCTTCTGAGACTTTCCCTAAAAATAGTTTACAAAGCAACAGAGTCAAATTGTTGGGGAATTGCACTCAAATGCATTAGAGAATCTATTCCTGTGGCACTTAAGCCAGCCAAAGCAATAAATATAAAATGGTAATTTTTCTCCATGAGCTGTGCTTGCTGCTCCCACATGATTTCATTCCCACCCCGGAGTAATATAACATTGCCTGCTCAAACGATCTCCTGGATTCATGGAATAAGGCAGCATTTGGCTGCTACTTTGTTAAGTGTACTCAGAAAAGTGGGCAATTACAATTAATCCCCCTTTTGCCTGAGAGCCATTTCCATGCCACAAGTGTCACTTTTTTAAATTACAAAGATTTTTTGACCAAACAATGGACTAGACGAATATATTGGTGTATGAGTCAAGAAATGAAAACATTGGCAAAATAGAATATATCTACATTTTGATCCTATATTATATGTACTTGGACTGGTAACTAAATGAAAGGAAATAAGAAACAGTACATATCACAGGCAGGTATTCAAGGAAGTGTTACAGTTAGTTTCTCATGTCTTTTTCAGCAGCTCAACCACTGCTTCTCAGAAATCACCAATTGTGGGGAATTCTGTCACTTTGGGAATCTTCCCCATACTATCAAATTCTGTAGCCTCCACTCATAGGTGATCAGTCTGCCCCGCTGCCTGCCTGCCCTCTGTCTCTCCTGGCTCAAGGGGGTCTTGGAGCTGACGTGAAGAGCTCTGCATGACTGCTGGCAGACTGAAGCCATGGTTCTCCTGTGTTGACCAAATCAGCTGCGACGGCAGCTGCTGTTGTCAGAGTTGTTCTTTTGTTTTGAGTGCCAGCTTTTCTTTTAAGATGTAATTTCCAGGCTCTTGAGACACGCTTGCAGTAGTCACTGGTTAATTATCAGCCCATTACTGTGTATCTGGTGATATTTGCCAGTTTATATAAAGTGCCTCTGTTAGCTGGTTAATTTTTCTTCCAGGGGTGATCATCATCCAAGCCTTTGAAGCCAGAGAAACTGCAAGTTATTACCATCTATTAATTAAGAACCTTAATAGAGATCCTGGCAACTCAGCCATGATGACCCCTTCCCTTTCCCTTTCCCATGCCCGCTTCAGTTTTCAACTGGACTGCATCTTCCATGAAACTCTTTCTGCAGAAATACATAATGGGAGCCCCTTGCGGGAAATGTAATCCAGTCAGGAGGAGAGTAATAATATGAAGCAGAGTACATATATTATTACACAGAGGCAGTTCAGGCACGCATAGTGCATTGTCGAAAATGAAACATTTTGGCCCTAGATGAAAACAAAAGTGAAATACAGAAAAGTGCTTGGGGATAGTAATTCTGGGATTTGATCACTTCTAGTATTGAATCAAATATCGTAGTATCTTAGCCTGGTGGGTTTTTTTTCCAATAAGAAGTGTAATGCTTTCTTTTTTTTTTTTTAACTTTTTGTGTGCATGCTTTGCCTGAAAATTATCTTCGCTGGTTCTGGTTTTGTGCAGTTTCTCAGATCATAGTAAAAAATCCAACAGGTAGCAAGGCTGTCAAGTGTAGCAAGGTATTTTTCTTTAGCTTATTCTCCCTATTGTGATTTAAGAGCCTGCCTGTTTTGCACTTTGGAGGATGGTCTACAAACCTGTCAAACAGCTAGATGAATCCTTGAAGGGTTACACGCCTGGAATGCGGTCCAGAAAAATGAACTGAATACCTGAAGGACATGACATCCGAGACACTCAATCCTCTGAGGAGACAGGGAATATTAGCACTGTTTCACAATTAACACAACTTTGTTTCATCCAGTCACCGAAACTAGAGTCCTGATTCATATTTGTTAGTGGATTTAACCATGACATCCAAAGTTATTTATATCCTTTTTTTAAGTGGCCACATGATACCAGCACCAAGTCTTCAAAAACTTGCCAACTAAGCAGTGGGTTTAGCAGCTCTTGTGCCAGTTCACTTTTCAGCTCAGAGTAATAGGTCAGATTGTAGTTGGTGATGATTTATGATAATACATCAGATGACTGAAAATTTCATCAGCTCAGGAGTGGATCCATGCTCCATTCAGCCCTCTCTGTCTTCGGATGTTAGCCTCTAGTATTTGGCTTGGCAAAAATTTAAGGGGTGCAAGCCCTTCAGCCAAACCAGCTACAATTAATATTTTTATCACTCTTAGTTTCTCTGCCTGCGCTAGGGATAGATCACCTCCTTTCAGACATAGCTCAGATGATTAGGTAAGTTTAAATAGGCGGTGGTCATTCCTTTGTCTGCATATTGTTTTAAGCCACTTTGATTCCCCTGTAGATTTCAAAGAATGAATCTTACAAATCTTCTCACTCTGTGCCTCAGCAGGATAAATTAACACATTGCCAAGGGTAAATGACTGCTGGTTCTTGAGCTAGTCTATTTAACAGTGGCCCCGGTGCCCCTGCATTCTGCAGTGTACATCTATTCTCAGTATAATACAGCACCTGGGTTATTTCAGCTAACCTGTGTGGGGATTTTGGCTGGAAGAGGGGGATTTAAGAAGTAACCCACACACTGTGACTCCTTAAGGAATGCCTCATAATAAAGTCACCCATTATTCTCTGTGCTGTTTTCTGGAAAGACTTTTTTTTTTCCCCCCAAAGAGTTAATAGAAGATACTTTGTCACTAGGGAGCTGGCACCCCTTGGGGAGCTCCTGTCAAGTTCTCAGGCATCACCTCCAGACCTAAGCAGTATTTTTTTTCCTGTATTCTGCAGAAAACTTCCTCTCAGCCTGTTCAGAGCAGTGGCCGCACCAAAGAGCTGCAGTGCTGTTTCAGTGAAGTTGTAATCTCAATGAGTTTGCATCACCCTGGGGGAACACTGTGAGCCACATGGCTTACAGGACCCTTGCTAAAGACCCCCTCTTCTCCCTAAGGATCATCTTCCAGGTTGTTTTCTGTTCCTGTCACTTCTTATTTTCCTAGCTCAATCAGCACAGTCAAAGTGGCTGCAGATTTTATATGCCACAGCTTGTTTATCTTTTTTTTTCTGCCCTGAAAGATTGCCCCAAGGCATCATAATCTGTTTTTCTCTCTTTGTCTATCAAATATGTGTGCCTGCGGGTTGCTGGGGTGATAATAGGCCATTCTGAGGAGCTCTGCACGCCTTTCACCTGGCTTGTCACTGGGAGCTGCTGTTTCTCTTTGCTGCCTGGGCAAATAGGGACTAGCCAGAAGTGTCTTTCCTCTGTCTCTTTTGCTCTTATTTTTCATGGTCTGAACTGCATTTGCAATATATTTCTACATTTGCATGATGCTGATGAATTCTACACAGCCAGCAATAATCCATTCATTGCCTTTTTTAATGAATGAAACAAGCCACTTATTTGCAAGTATGGCTAGGGTTTTCCTTCATGAAATTGCATGAAAGTTAAGCAGAGTTGAGAAACAAATGCCTGTTAAACGCTGAAGCATTATTCTCCTCCAAGAAATGTGGTGGACTTAATTCACTGAAGGTTAAGTTTTAATTGTGTGCATTGACCTGGATTGAATTGGATGGAAACCACTCCTAGTTCATCTCAAGTTTGCTTTGTGCCCATTGAGCTGTTACTTAGAGGTTTGTTTAATCATTAGAAAAGCAATTGTGAAGAGAAAGTCTCAATTTATCAATTCTGGATGAACAAAAAAAAATGCTTGTCCCAGTAGTTCACGTTACAATCATGAGTGAATGTATTAGAGCTTGATGTACCTTTTTGGTTAATAACATGTATGGTAACCACCATTAATCCTGGTACTTTTTGCTTTCAGAGAAGGCAGACAGTGGTTGCACTCTTTTCTTATTTCATAAGGCTCTCTCATAAGAGAACAGGAATCTATCTACAGAAGATTAAGAAAATAAAAAATCCACAGTGTAATAAAGCAGAGAATACTGAGAGACTTGTCAAGATTAAATGTAGGAACATTTTCAACAGCCTCCAAGCTAAGTGGCAAGTTTTGTAGAGAATCCCTTTGAGAACAGCCTTTGGGCACATGCCCGAACGGCCTGGCTAAGCTCCCAGTTTGCCCCAAATCTTAATAGCAAAGCCCATAAGAGTGCCTGTGCTTTTAAAATTGTGAAGATTATGTTATAGGGGATATACTCGCATTAGTAGCCCAATATCATGCTAAAGCTTCTCCTGTTCCTTTATAGGATACTCTGCCTTTGAAGGAGATCTGTCAAATCTTCAAAACCCCAAATTCTTCTAGGTTCTTGTACCTAGGTCCTCCTTGTACCCTCCTTCTCCTTCCCCCAAAAGTTTAGGAGCATTTTTTAATTATCCTATTGCCTATAATGAACACACACTGGAGTGTAACTTAAAAATAACATCACTAATTTTATTTAGAACACATAGACTTAGAAAGGGACAGTGCAGGATGAGGCAGGTTGTTGTAACTAGCTGCTGGAAACTCATGTTTTCCTACTGCTAGCATGAGCGATGCCGTTTCTTGGGTGGTAGTGAATTTTCATCTTCAGATTCCTCAGCAGGTGTGCTATGGAAGGAAATGGAAGTCAGGCTCCTCTTGCTCTTTACTCTGGGTTTCTGCTTGTGGTGCTACCTGATGCTTCTCTGCGGTCAGGCTGAGGATGGTCGGTGTCTTCCATGGCCTGGGCTGATGCCACATTCTCTGCTTGAGCAGAGATATCACTGGTGCTGCAGCCACTGTCTTGTCTCTCTTGCAGGAGAGAAAATCTCCCATTGAAGGGCTTTGTTGTAGAAAAGCCAGCAGGTTCCTTCATGGATGTGAAATCAAAAAGATGGTCTTGCTGTGGTGGCACCAGGTTGTGTTTTACCTCTCAGGAGGTTTCATTTTCACGGAAGACCTCAATGCACTTCTTCCTACTGGGTCGTAAGAGTCCTGATCTCTTTTTGGTATAGATGATAAGCAGGAAGTCAGTTATACAGATTTGGAAGAACTCCTCATTTTTTGAGTTTTCCTAATTCTTCATCTGCGATGTCCTCCAGATGTTTTTCACAGTCGAAGGGGACGTTCACGAGCTCATTGTCTGTCAGAACAGGGTCTATCTTATGAGGTGATGTCCTTCCTGGTGTCTCGGGAGAGTCCCATGCTCCTGAAGCAGAAGTGCGTGCAGGATAGAGGTGCTCTTCTGGAGCAGGCACCTCTGGACTGTCCTCAGCCCCGTCAGTGGAGCTGCAGCTGGGCAGCCAAGGTGGGAGGTGTCGGTGCGGGCACTGGCTGTGCTTGGGCTGAGGTGACGCTGTGTGGCCGACCGGCCGGCAGCTGGGGAGCAGCAGAGCCCCCATGGCTCCTGCTCCTGCCCTCAAGGGGACAAGGAAGAGGCACCCTCACCGGCCCGAGCTGGGCTGCCTGGAGTAAAGCTCCAAGGCTGCACAATAAAGAGGCCTTGAATTTAATTCTTTTCACTGTTTTAAACTCTTGTTTGGATATTTTTTCCAGAGCCTTCACTGATAGTGGCTCTAACAGTTGTTTTTGGTACTGGAATGGACGTATCCTTTTCAAGATCTCGTGATGTACCCAGTCATGCCGCCTCTGAGCCTGGCCTCCGCCTGGGTGATGTGTCTCCTGGCCTCTTATCCAAACTGCTGCCAAGCAGCTGGTGCCCTTGCTGATTGAAAAGTTCAGAGGTGCCAGAAGGAAGCGTGAATTATTGATGCCAGTTTTGTTCCATGCGCTGGCACCAGCCCAGCCAGAATCGATGTCAGACTCTGCAGGTGGGCAGGCTGGCCAGGAAGCTGGGACAAACTGTGACCGTTTGGAAACGAGGCCCAGGAGAATGGGTATGTTGCCATATACCAGTCGTTACCAAATCTTTAATAGCAAAGCCCACAAGAGTGCATCTGCCATATAAGGAAGAATTTCTTTAGGGTACAGGTGACAGGGCCCTGCCACAGGCTGCCCAGAGAGGCTGTGGAGTCTCCTTCTCTGGAGATCTTAAAAATGCGCTTGGATGCAGCCCTGTGCCATGTGCTCTAGGTGTCCCTGCTGGAGCAGGGGGTTGGACTAGATGATCTCTAGAGGCCCCTTCCAACCTCGACCATTCTGTTAGTCTGTGTGATTCTGTGACCTCAAACCTGTGTGTGATTTGCCTCAAGCGTCCTAGCTTTTCTCAGAGCCAGGCCTTGCAACCTGCTGGCTGCTTCCTGCAGTTCTCTGTTGGCCAAAACTCTTCCCCTCTTTTACTCCCTGCAACAAATGTTAAACTGGGATGTAGTGTTCCCCAAGCAAGCAGACATATGGGACTGGGTTAGCTTAAAAGTCAATGTGGGTTCAGTTTCATAGGTTGTGTGAATGAGACCATGGCTCTGGTCATGCCCCAAGTGTCTGTGCATACTTGCATACTTCCGAGCCCAGCAGCCTTGAAACAACTGCCCTGTGTCCCCTGCCAAGCCACAGCGACTCTGAAAAGGGAAGAGAAAACTAGGTGTCTCCTTAATCACCTTTGTGCACTGTGTTTGTGAGCACATGTGCCAGCACATGCTCACAGAAACAACTCACATATTCAGTTGTAAAAATTATTCACCCTTAGATGGTGCTTGAAAAGCCCCTAGGCAGCTCTGTTCAGAAAAGAAATGAGGTATCAGGGAAGTGATTTTATAGGTATTCTTAGCTAGAATTCATATGGTCCTTAGTGTTCAAGGAAGGCCATACTGAACAATACTGAACAATTCTGAAAAATTGCATGGATTCTTTTTTTTTTTTCATGAATTGTTTTAATTGTTTAAGGGGACAATTAAAAAAATATATATTTATTTCTAAGAAGTGACCACTTCTAAAGAGGCACAACTGGCCTGACAACTGGAATTGGAATTCTCAAGATGCTTGTAGCTGTGCCAACACAAATGCTCCAACAAAAGATATATTCTCATGGCCTGATTTTCGAAAGACAATAAGTTTTTGCTCAATTTTCATTGACTACTGCGGGAGCTGAGTGTGCTCACTGCCTCTATTGGCCTGATTTTCTCTTCTCACTGTAGTGCGAAGGGGAGTCAGTGTTATGTCAGAGTTATGTCAGAGGAGAGAGGTCCTTAGACCTGAGGACCCTGGAGTGCCAGTAGGGATGACTTGTGCATAAAAATGCATGTCATTTGACTCGTTAGATAAGTTAAAGGCACAGCGTCTTTAGTTTCCTGTTGTTTCTGAGATCCTTGTATGCTTTCTGTGATGTGTGACAGTATTTCAATAAAGTGCGGTGTTGCTAGAAGGGCATTGCTTGTGGAAAATACCTGAAATGCAAAGGAGTTGCCATGTCTGATCTGATCTTTTGGTTTGGTTCACTCACTTCAAAAGGCTCATAAGTTCAAGTGATCAAGTGCAAAACACAGGTAACATCAAGTAATTTTAAAAAATAGCAAAACAAAACCAAAAACAACACCTTTATGCTTCAAGATTTTTATTGTCCTGCTTTACTGACTTTGATTTTAAATTTGGTTGTTTTCTCCTGGAAGGAGCAATACACGGAAGAGATGTCAGCAGCCCTGCCCAGCTTTCTTTGCATAGCTGTTTTTCTGGAGCAACTTTTGACCAGGCTTTGCTAAAGGAGAAGTATAACAAGTCCATAAAGAAGGTAACAAAAACTTTGAGGTAGTCGCTGACTTTTATCTGATAATGAGAAAAGGCTTCTCCAAAACCCTTTGCTTCCTCATTGTTACCACATGAGAGTCGAAGTGCTCAGTTATAGTGGTACCAGAATGATGGTGCTTTCCTGATTAAAATGATGTTGTCCCATGCACAGTGCTCAGCTTTCAAATATTCCTACCTCATTAATATCAACGAACAATAAAACATGTAAAGATACTTCTATTCAGAAGGCAATGCCAGCATATAACTTGTTATTCTCTTCCATGGCTGTGTTTTCCAGCTCATAGCTAGATATGGGTATGCATCCAAGTTTTCTCTCTGGTTAATGTAGTTGCTTTGCTTCACTGTTGCCAGCTCTTTCATTATAATATCTGTGATCTGCTAATAGTCAACATACAAAGGGAACCCAAGTCATTAGGAGCGCCTGCACTACCTACTCTCTGCTAATAGTTTGTCTTTTAGTCTCTTTTATTTTCTTTTATATAGTGTTTTTATTCCAGTCTTTGGTTAAGGCTCATAGGGTTTAGTTTGAACCTCTTGCACCAGGTTGGAAATGGGAAGTGGATCTTCTGACCAACAATGTAAAAATCCTCATAGTTTTAAGCAATACAGCAGAATCTTGTTCTCCTTGATCACTGTTGCTCATATGCTGTCACCTGTTCTTGTGTTTTATTATATGTTCCTTGGGCATATGTGCTGTGAGAGTGCTGGCATGAATATCAGTAACTGAGAGAATGACCTTCTGAAACTTAAAACAGTTGTATAGACACAAACATTCCCTATTAAAAAATGAAAGGTGTAAATAGGTACTTTCCTCCTTCCTCCCTTCATTACAGAGTTCTCTGTCATAATGTTCCACAAGAAATGTGACTATGCATTGGCCATCATCAGCATTATACTCTGGAAAAAGTGCATTCAACAACTATAATTAAAATAAGCAGTGTTTGAGGGAAGAATAGTGGCTCTATACAGTGCTTGCATTGTCTCACTCATTTTTCCAGTTGAAAATAACCTTTGCTAGTAGCTTATTCATTTGTTTCTTTCTTAGTAGGGCTTTTATAATGATAATGAACGGAAAAATTGCAGACACACATGCAAAGAGTAAGAAGTGTTTTTCTATGTCTTTTGGTACAATGTAGTTGTGGGAAGGGAGGAATCTCTTTGCACAAGTTATCGTAAACCTACCATTTTAATGAATTTTTCTCCGTTTTTGCCTTAGGGATTCTGAGATTTGTTCCTGAGTGAGTCATCAGCTGGTTTCCAGCACCAAACTCTGAGACATATGCTCTGCAAAACATTTACGAAGATACTCATGCCAGTCCGACTGATCTAAATACAAGTTGCTTTTTTCACAGAGGGCAAACATTTAAGGCAGGCAATAAAATTGTTATGAATGATGAATCTCTTAAATTAACACTGTAAATAACCTTTAAAAAAATAATCTATGGAAAGCCAGCAGTATCTGTAATGGACACAGCAGTATTCCATAAATGTCTATGCATACCAAATTATTTGTGTGACCAGCAGTTGCTTATAGAGTGGTTCAGGCAATGATTTACTTTGTAAAGACCACCCAGTTTCACGTGAGTTCCTATAAGAACAGAATCAGTACCCTCATTGGAGTTTAAATTAGCATGTAGCCAGATGTGGGCCTGCAGGTACCTAAATTTGTCAACTCCAACCCATTCAGATGTGCTCAGACTGTATTTTAGAGCCCAATATGACTGTTTCAGTCTCAGTGTCAATTCCAATAATGCTGTTTCAGTGACTCAGCTGTCGTTTCCTCTGTCATCTTGCTGTATGGTATGAGCACCCAGAGGGGAAAAGAAGCTGCTGCATTTCTTTGAAGCTTTCTGTTCATTCCTTCTTTAGTTTAAAACAGGTATTTTAGAGTGCAGAAAACATGATGCCTCAAGCACAATTTTTCACAGCATCTCTTTATTCTCTCTGACGTATGGGACAGCTCTAATGATGACTGGGCTTTATCCAGAAATCCCGAGCAAATAAACTGACAGTGATGATTGTGTACAAAATTGAATGCAGAGTAGGAAAGGCCTTGTCTCTAGAAAACCTCTTTCAGCTGGGTTACTGCTGCATTTTAAGTTCTCAAGTTGGTTTTTTTCCACTTTTATCTCTGATTGATATGTCTAAAATCAAGCACATGCATGTGGCAGAATCATGGATTTATTTATTTATTTGTTTGCTTGTTTGTTCTCTCCATACTGTAGTCAGGTTTCTTTTTTAACATATCATCATCACATCATGAATGAACTGATATAATAAAGTGTAAAAGACCCTAATTCTTAGTTTATCATCTTGCTCGTAACCCCTAATAGAAAAGCTCACAGTTTAATCTGGGAGTTTTGGTACTTGAAAAAACACATCTTCTTAAAGAGCCCATTTGCCCCTGAGGGAGCATGCTGGACAGAGGCATAACATTTAAAAAAGTGAAAGCCCAGAAGAAAACAACAAAGGAAATAAACTGCAAGTGCTTTAGCAGCAGTTAGCCTATTTTCTGAACATTGAGAGAGTCTGGGACTGATCTTTAAAGATCCTCTTTTTACAGTTCCTGCAGCTGAAAAGGCTCTGTGAGAAAGATGTATTGCCTAAGTCTGAACTTGCTACTAAATATATCCCATCTATTCAATAGGGCACTCTTTTAATATATATTTTTATATATTAGATAACTAGTTGCAGATCTTAGGATAAACTGTGGAGAACTGCCATTATGTAAAAGGAAAGAAAACTTGGAATTCAGAAGGTAGGGAGTTGTTTCTGACAGCTCAGATATTTCTTCCAAGCTGCCTTTCTTTTTTGTTTACTTATTTCAAAAGAAATAAACAGCAGACAACAGAGTGTGGGTTCATTAGCCAATATTGGTGCCAAGTCAAAACTGTCCTGGTCACCGAGGAATTTGTGATGTTTCCTAGGACAAAGTAACCATCCTCCATGAGAATAAAGCCCCCATGCAGCTTGCAGGAAAACTTGCACTGCTTTCAAACTGCACTTTTGATATAATTTAATATTAAGACAATGATAAAGAAGACAAAGAATATTATTGCTAGCAAGGAAAAATTAATGTCCTGAATACTGTAGTGTTTCTTTTAATTCTCTGTTTAAGAGGCTTAAATTCAGCGAGAAGCAGATGTGCAGCACTACACAACTTTGCTATTTTTTGCAATAAATACCTAAGTATCTTGACTTAATTCCTTTCAGGACAAAATGAAAACTAAATGGCACTTCACTTTTGTGCTATATTATGTTGCTCTATTCTTTCCACAAATGGATCTGCTCTCCTTATATTCTCTTTTTTTCTCTCCACAGTATCAGATATAAATAGTAGCTAGTGGCAGATGAGTTTGCAATCTCAATAAAATGTTGCTCTGGAATGACAATTTCTTTTAAGTAGGTAGCATTTCATGTCTGATTTGTCCCAGTAACGTATCAGCACAGGACAGCAATCACACTTCTCAGCATGTGTAGGAAGCTAGTATGAAAAAACATTCTCTTACATTTTCGGTACAACTGCATGCAGCCGAGCCCTGGTTCACCTTCCAGTGCTCAGGTAGAGTGCTCAGCTGGCCCTGTTGCCTGCAGAGTAACTACACAGGAATAAAACCGGAAGATATTTTCATATGTGTTTTTAAAAACTGTCAAAAACCAAGAGAGATTAGAATGAGGATTTCCAACAGCATCTTCCACTGCACCACTCTCATGCATGAGGTTTATTCTTGCCCCTGCTACTTTGTAGCTTTATATTCTTGCATATACCAGTATTCCAATCAAAGCTAATTGTGCATCTTGCTTAAGGTCTAGTCTCTCAGGGACAGAGTACATGAAATAGATTACTTTTCCATTAGGATAATGAAAAAGTTTTTTTTTTTTTTTTAAGATATGCTATTTATATTTTCAATATTCTGTATGCTTATGCAGGCAGTAGAAATCTAACCCGAGAAAAGAAAATTAAAGATATTAAATTTTGAAATCTGTGGCTAAGAAACAATGAAAAAATAATCTATAATGCTTTTGGCACAGATGAGGTCAATTTTGCCATACCATTTGGCTTTCTTCGTCTTCACTACCTTACTATTCTCCGCCTGTATCCAACTTTACTGTTTCGTCCATTACTCCTTCTAGTTGAAAACCATTTCTTTAAATTATAAACATAATACCAGTGAGGATGAAAAGCTCGCTATAATAGATCCATTTATCCTGGAGGTGATTACAGCCAGCATCAAGGAGAAAAAAAGTAGAAAGGAGAAGAAAAGGTATACAGCTTGTTGCCACAATATAAGGAGTGATTGTGAAAGAAACTTAAATTAAAATGCTCCTCTCAGTAAGATTCCACATTAATATGATTCTTGCAATTCCCATATCCTTATATATATTTTTATCATCTTCTTGGTGAACATTTAAAACAATGCTAAGCTCTCTTTCACAGAAAATAGAGTCTGTGCTTTAAAAATGTATCGTGAGGTAAATGGATACCACTGCTTCCTGACAAAGACATTTATCTGAGGCAGTCCACCAGTTCCTCTTGCCCCGCTCAGAGGTTAAAGAATAATCTTTGTGAATCTCACACCCTTCTAGGGAATAGGACTTAAGCCTCCTATAGAATTACGAAAAAATGGTCTTTTGCTTTTTCCTTGAGTTTCCACTTCATTTTTTTTCCTGAAACCAGACTTTTCACCTTCTCTTTTTGTGAGTGCCTTCATTCTGTTTCCTGACCTTGCTAGCCTCTTTCTTCACAAATTCTGAAGTATTTCACACTTCTAGAACTCCTTTCCAACTCCCAATCTAAAGCTTACAAGTAGCAATTTTTACTTTGATATGCTTTGCATGAGCCAAGAAACCTCCTTTGCTTTTCTGCTTCTCTGTTGCTTCTTTGCCCTATCCAAAGGCCTGTGCAGTGCAGTGAATTTGTCGGTGCTCTGCAGTCCCACCTAGAAAGGGAAAAGCAGCCTCCTTGGTCAGAAATGGTGCCTTAAGCATGGCATACTTGGAGGATGTGCAACATGTGTTCCTTGACATTGCAGTGTATGCTGCATGTGTACTGTATTGCGTATCTTTATGTGTATTCAGAAAAAGTCACTTTCATTACCCCTTATGAAACAGTCTTCTTGGTTTTGCTTTTAATTAGCCCCTGAAATGCAATTACTGAAATAATAAATCTCAAAGTATATTTAGTTTTCCAGTTAGCAGCACTCACCTCTATTAAGACATATGAAAGGAATAACCTTGAAAAATGCTGCTTTATACAGACAAATGCATCACAGGGATTTTTCCTGTCGTTCATATGGTATCTAAATTATTAACTTCATTGATGAGGTTCACAGAAATTATTTTAATAAGTCTCTATGAAATTAACCTTTTGTGTAGTACAAAAATTACATTTAATGATATAATTATGTTTAAGTGAAACCATTTTTATTTATTCGACTCTAATTTTATGTTGTTATACTTCAGTTTTGGAATGTGGAAAGGGTGAAATGTGTTTGTGGCCATAATCAGGATCTAAGAACAAATCAGAAGTAAGCTTATTTTTTAAAAACTGGACCTGTCTTCCTCTTCTAGGTCAGAGTTCCTTTCCCTCTTACTTTTTGCAGCAAGAAATATAAGCATTTTCCTTTGAAAAACTGGATGTGATAACAGACATTTGAGTTTAACAAAGCTTTATAATTAGTGACTCTTGTATAGTCTGTATGTATGTGTATGCATAGGATAACTTTATTCTACATATATAAAAGAATGACAACTTGTGAGATATTTTTTCTTTCTTTTTTTTTCTTTTTTCCCCTTGCACAGGGCAATTAAAAAGTTTCTAGTCTCTGACTGCTTCAAATGCTGTGTCTTGCTTCTTGAGAAGTTGGTGAGCTTTAAAAACACTTTTTGAATGTACAAACAGCATCACATGCACTGTTCTTTCCTCTCCATAGGCTGTAAGGACATTTCCATACAGCACAAGCAAAGTGTGTGTGCAGAGGTACTGGTGAGCAATAGAACATAATACATACACATACACATACACATTAGTGTGGTGCTCTGCCCATCACAGTAAGTCTGACTTCTCAGTTTTGAGCTAACTCAAAAAGCAGCTGCACAAATCCCTGGGAGAAAAGAGCACAGAGGGCTTTGAAAGGAAGAGATGCCACCACACGCTTGAGAAATCCCTGAGCCACAAATCACTGATGGGTGAGAGTGCATACTGGGGCAGAATGAACATTTGTCTGTATTGTTTTCTACATGCATTCTGTTGGCCATGACTGGAAAGAGGATGTTTGTCTAAATGAACCTTTCTTTATATGACCCACTTTCCTCCTCCTGTTTGGCATGACTTCTAGTAGTAGGCAAACTAGTGCCCTCAAATACAAGCTTAAACATTTCTGCATGGCACTGTGCCAGGTAAATAGGCCCTGAGTGAAGTGTTTTTTGTACTGGCTCAGGTTGCAGCAAGTTACATCAGGAAAAACATAATAATGAGGAGAGACCTCTTTGCTGCTAGGGCCACCTTGTCCTTCACTGAGCTGGAGAGATATGCAGGCTCTTTATGAAACTTGATCTTAAAAGAAAAAATGTGTCATCTCTGTCCCATGCTGTTTGGCATCCAACATGAATCTGCTTGAGGTTCAGGTTTAGAAAGTAAATTAAATATTTGAGGTTTCTTGTCTTTTTCTTTTTTTAATAAGTGGTTTGGACAATATTTGTTTCCTTTTGTTTTCTTAGGCACTTGCCAATTATATCCATATTCTTTGCAGATGTGTGCAAACTAGCATATTAAAAGATGTGTAACATTTAGTATCTCTGCTGCTTGAGAGACTGAAAACAAGGAAGGATGGATGCTTTCCAGGTTGCCTGGGGCATCCAAACCCCTTTGAGGCCAGTATGATGTCCTAGTTCTTCATGTGCAGTTCCACTGACTTCTGTCACAGAAGCCAAGGGAATACATAGCCCAGGAACTCAAACATAGAGGATGGAGGACTTTTTTTTTGAAAAATACTACAACATCTCATGTATCAATTTGTGCAAAATGATTTGTTTGTAATTGTTAATATCAAGTGGATTACTGCTTCCTGGTACAGTATTAGTTCTTAAGGCAAGAATCACAGACTCTGCCTAGATGTCTGTACAGCCTGAAACACTTAACAGATTTTTTTTTTTTGACAAAGGTGATATTTAGATGCCAATGTATATGTGTCTATTGTGGGAGGAGCTTAGAGTGAGGATCACAGCTAGCATTACACTCTTTATTATTGAACCTGCTTATGCGTTGCTCAGAGTTTTGTTTTCAGAAAATGAATTTTGAAAAACAAACAAACAAACAAACAAAAAAAAAACGGATTGTTCCATTCTGGGGTGATGGGAAAAATCTTGCAATCATCTGAGAGCTGAACTACCTCTGCCCTTAATATTGGAAATATTTTATTGCTTGAGACTCAGATGTTCTTCCTAATGATGAGATACCTGATTTGGAAGGACTTTTATTTAAATGAAGAGGTAGGTCTGGAAATTTTCTGGATTAACAGAGCAGGGGGAGAACAGTAGTACTGAGTACAGCTGCAATAAGTGGTGCCCTGGAAGAAACCTTGGACCTAAGACCATGGTCTTCAATTTAAAAAAGAAATGGGCTGAAGTTCTTTATGAACAAAAAGAGAAGGTATATTTAACTTGCTTAGTCTGCTAATTATAGAAAAGTTATGTCCAGGATGAGTAAAAAGTGAGTTAGTTTGTAATTAAAGTTTTGGTTTTTTCTCAAACGCTGTAGCAGGGTATGGAACAAAATTGACAAGTTATATCAGCATGTTGCTTGGAAAACAACTGTACTACAAATTCATGATACAGGCTGGGCTGGTGATCTGACCTGGAGGGAGACACTAGAAAGGACCAGAATCCATAGCCTGGAACTCAGCACTGTATCCTCACAGTTATCCCCAAAACAGGTGACCTATTTGGGTATTGCATTACAGATTGTATTCTTAAAGTGGACTACAGGTTAGGAATGTCTTAAGTGAATGATTACTTTTCCCATGTTAGCTACTGCTCTTTTTTTTTTCTTTTTTCTTTTTTTTTTATGCTTCTAGCCCTTTCCTTGAAAACATGGAACAAAAAAGCAAATGAACAAAAACAAAAAAAAAACCCGCTTGAGTCTCCTGCCCTGTAAGTAACTGTTCCTCTATTACTATATATGCAGAATTAAAATGACACGAGTGGAACCATTCCTGCCGGACAACAACCAGTTTTTTACAGAGGCTCAACAAAGAATAAACCTGGAAGGTAAGTTAAAATTGCTTATGGAGTAAACATCAAATCACTTCTTACACTGGAGTCTAACGGTGTTAAGTGTGTATAGCATTAAGTACCAAGATAAGGGCACTCCACAGGTAGTGATAATAGTGTAAGACACAGGACATAATAATGTCTGAAAGAAAATTCAAAGGATTGCTCTGCACTGAAGAAGTCAATGCACTATTTGGTGTCTTTATTAAGCTATTTAAGCTATTAACACCTTTCTTTTGCCTGTAAGAATTAACTCAGAAAAAATGCAAAATGTTTCTACAGGTGCCTGTGTAGGAAATGAGTTAGTTAGAAAAGTGGGTATCTTCCGAGGAATAAAGAGTTAAGATACAGTATGTCTGAACCAAAAATTGGCGGACAAGTAATGGAAGAAAAATTGTGTGGAATCATTTGTCCATTAATCTAAGGCTGTCATGAAAACCCAGATAAATAATGTGTTTAGTTTTAGCCATTTCCCTAGGTTGCTATCCAATTCTTCTCCTTGTTTGAGGGCATGTGGTAAGGAGTTGTGAAGGTCATGGAAACCATGATTATGTGCAATGAAGTAGAAAACCAGAGGTCTTTTGGGGGCCCTTCTAATGTTGCTGATTGCCAGCAGTGCACCTGACAATATTCCTTCAAGTATAGCAGGTTATAGAGAAGAAACCAGTAGAACTATCAGTGGATGTGAGGCTGCTGCAACAGGTTCTGCAACCCAGAAAAGCTGAGGTGAAAATTATTATTACACCTTATATTAAACTGTTGTTAGTCTTAGATGTACAGAAATGGAGCGATACTATATAAAAAGATTAAGTTACTTGATACATAAAAGAAGATTAAACTGTTTTATAAGGTTTTATGATACAAAGCCATTGCAATCATCTGAGTTGGGAAAGGGATGACCTTAATATTATATATAATTTTGAAGAGTTGTCAGCATGGTATAAGGTTATTTCATTGCTCCAATAACATAAAGCAGCTGATAACTGCCAGATGTATAATTCATGCCTATTAATGGAAAATTAATATCTTGACTGTGCAATTGTTGATACTAAAAAGATACCAGAGACATCTCATTTTGTCTGCTCAGGAAAGAACAATAGGAATTCTGTTGTTTGAGTCTTGGAGTTGATTATATGCTATGATTTCCAATCCAGTAGTTCAGTGATGCTATAGATTGCAGAACGGAGGTTATTTTGCTTAGGAGCAAATCTCTTTGAATGAAAAGAGAAAAAAATGCGTATGACCATTTCTGACTCTTACGATGGAGCAGAAATCATCACTCTGTGCACAATGTAACCGATCAAAAATTCACATAAAAAGTTCACATCAATACATTCAGTGCAATAATGTCATGATAAAAAAAGTCTCAAACTTTCAAAGTTACTAGATTACTCAGATTAGCTGCATTTTCTGCAATATGAACATGGCCCACTCAAAGTTTTGTCCGGGGTGAGGTTTTATGGTGGGTGGTGGTATTGAGCTACCCAGAATGCTATTTTTCTTTTAAAATGCAGGTGACTCTCTAAGTTTTTAAGACAACACAACTGACAGTGGTAGCGCTCTTTAAAGAATGTAGATCTTGTATGTCCACAAAAGGCAAGGATAGGATCTAGCTTGCCCTGCCTGCTAAAACATTACCCAGACTATTTTGGAATATCCTTAATGAAGAAAATTCTTCAAGCTACCCACTTAAATTATTGTTGTATTTCTTAATATCCAGTCCAAATCTTCCTTGCTGTACAATAACCTAGTGATATCCTCTGCAAACTCTATTAAAGATGGAGATCCTTTTCAAAAGGTGGACCTTGTTTTTTTTTATGGTACCTTGGTTTTAAATGGTTGTGCTTTTTTTATAAGGCTGTACCACAATACTGCTTGAGGCACATTTTACGGCGTTTGGCAGCCTCCGTGCTTTCTTCTCTCTTATTTTCTGGCCAGCTGGTACCCAATTTTGTGCATGCTTTGCTTTTTTTCTTTCTGAGTGTACTGCTTTGTACTTGTATTGATTTGAATTTCATCTTGTTGATTTCACAGCATTTCCCCAGTGTGTCAAAATCATTCTGAATTCTACTCCTGCCCTCCAGCGTACTTGTAACCCCTCCAAGTTGCTGACATCCCTGAATTTTACAACTGTACTCTCTATTCTATCATCACTCAGAGAAGCATAATCTTAATGTGAATAATTTCACCATAGTTAGATCTCGATTCAGATAGAGAGGAGAGGGAAGAGAAGAAGAAGAAAAGAATGATAGCACTTGGGTGCACTTTCCAAAGTCAGCATTAGACAAAGTATAAGCACACTTTAGAGCTTAGCAGATTTTTCTGATCTGTGCAGCACAACAAAATCAGTCTAAAAAGCATCTAAAAATGGCTGAGTCTTCTGAAAGCCTGTATGTTTTTTCAGTAGCTTTCTGTGTACATCCAAAGAACACATATTGTCGGAAAAATATTGTGGCATTTCTTCTTCCAGTTATGGCTTGAACATTTCTGAAGGCACAGAGAAAAATGGAGGAGAAGCAAACAATTGAATGTAAAATAAAAATATCTATTTTTTTATCTTAAAATAGAAATAAAAAAGAGAGCTTAGTTAAGCTTTCTGTAAATTATATAAGAAATACTATACTTAAGCAATTAAATGATTGCAACTGAATGCCACTTTTTATTTGTGTATGTCACCTCACAAATGCAGAGTATGGAAATTATCACCCACTTCACAGATTAGGAAATCAAGGAACTGAAGTTATACGTGTCAGTCACAATGTATCATCATGAAAATGTCTTTACTCTTTTCAGCATCAGCCCTGGACAGAACATTGCAATAAAATGTCTTCTACTAGTGATGGTGTCTGAAGTCCCTTGATTTAACATTCACTTAGATATCTGTAGCCAAAAATGTCTTGTCTGTTTGTTTGTTTGTTTGTTTTTTGTTTTGTTTTGTTTTTGAATGCCCAGATGAAAGGTTGAGACTTTTTAAAGAAAATCCTTATTTAGGATCCTTTCACCCAGGCACCTTAAATCTGCCAGTCGAAAATGTCAAAAATGCCATTGACTACTGTAGTTATTGCAAGTAACCCAAACTCCAGGAAAAGTGTCTGTGAAAAACTATCAGCATCTTTGGAAGTAGGGTTGCTATTTAGAACTGCAACATAGGTACCCAGTCCATGAGCTCCTATAGTCCTGGAAAAGATCCTGTGTTTCAGGAAAACACATGGGCTTCTGAAGTGTGATTACTGAGCCCTAAAATCCCTAGGGGCTTGTTTCTCCTAAAAGCTTGTCCTGCAATGCAGGGGAGAATCAAAATTCTGGGCGACATTTGGCTCAAAACAGTAAGATAATTAGTAGGAAGTTTGAAGAAATTACCTGTGCTATTGCAGAGTGAAAATGTCACTTCTGGAATGGTGTATTAACTCTTTTGTTGTTGTTAGAAGTACCTAGCAGAAATAAAGCAATCCTGTAGAGCCAGTGAGTTTCTTCTCTGCAGTTTATCATTTTGGAGAATTTTATAGACGATTTTTTTTCTCATTTTAATTTGATGAAAAATGTTTGCATCCATGTCCCCTAATTACCTACAAGGAGTATAACAAAATACCAGTCAAAAGAGATTAAGATTAATGTATTATCATGATATAGTTAGGGCAAAAGACAAACAGAAAGTCTTATTTTTTGCTCAATAATATCACTAACGCAACTCAGTTTTTTTTTAGAAGTAGACTGTGCAACCAAGGCCATCCCAACTGTTGCTGTGGGACAGGACCTTGCCTGGTTGTTGACCTCTCTTCCAATTGCTGTTCTTTGTCACCTGCTGTCCATGAAGTGCAGTCTATAGACATATTCATGTGAACTTGTCCAAGAGGCTGATTTGTAGTTTCTAGAATTCCGTTTCATTTTGAGTCATTGAGTATTGCATTGCATTAGATTTTTAATCTGCAAGATTTTTTTCATACTCCAGTGTATTCTCAGAATTTAATCTATCAGGCTTGCCTAATGCTCTTCCAATGGTAATGATTATCTGTGGTTATATTTATCTTCTTTCTGTGTTCTAATCCTTTTGTGCTTTATTTTTTCTTTCTTTCTGTGACCTTTTTTATTTGCTGAATTTATTACATGCTTTCCTCTGGCAGCCTCCATAAATATGTGCATTACTATTATTTTCATCTCAATGTGTATGGGATTTATGCCTATACGCCTTGCCCTTCACTTTTAATTTAATCACAGGTTAATTAGATCATCCACTTAAGTTGATCAAAACCTTTCATGAGCCAAATCACTTACATTAAAAGCAGTACTTTCTACCTTCAGTTTGATCAATATCGATCATTTTAAGCAGGTACTTTGGGGCAATTCAATCACTGACTATGGATATTTTCCATTTAATTAATAACAAAGGACAACATCCCTAATGAAAGTAGAAAATAAAAGTAGAAAATATCCACAGATATGAGAAAGCAACTAAAGACACTTCTGTTTTTTTGGAGGGACAGTTTATTTCAGTTTTTGCCTCTGGCCTAGAGCAGCTTTTTTGATGGCAGTATGACCAATTATTTTGGCACACAAACACAGCAGAAATTGAGATATAGACATTCTTGTAGCACTGGTAGCACCACTACTTAACCAATTGTCAGAATGATGACACCAGATCTTAGTTAGCAGACCTGTGAGAGAAAGGACCCACTCCATGAATATGCACAGAACTAACAGGAATTTCAGTGTATTATTTCTACCTCTGAAAGTTGGTTTAACTACGTATCAAATATCCAGACAAAACTGTAATAAAATCAAGCTTTGTACCTCAGTACTCCAAGTCGGAGATACGTTACAGGCTCTTCCTTGGTTTTACTGAAGTAATTGTTCGTATTTACTATTTGTACTGTAGCAGAGGTGCATTGGAAGTCCAAATATTTTGTATGATCATCAAGTATTTTGTATCAGTCATCACTAGGTGATTGATTTTATTCTACACATAAGGGAGCAAGAGGTCTGTACTATAATTTATAAACCTGTTTGCTGTATGTAAAGGGATAGGAAAACCAGTGTCAAATGAAAACACAGGTAGTATCTTTCTTTCTAGAAAAACTAGTGTTTGCTATGTTTAAAAGAAATTTCTATGTTTAATTTCATTTCTCTAGAGTGGTCATTTAAAGACTTAAAAATAACCATCGAAACTGAAGGAACTAAGTTCTCAATCTTGCTTCTTTTCAAGGGCTCTGACTGATAGGTGGCAACATTCACATGTCTCATTGTAGATGACTGACTTATTTTAGCAAGCATTTGTTCACATTACTACTCCCGTCGTTTACAGGAAGAGTTATTTGCATTGATTCGTATGAGTTTATGTTTCCCAATCTGTCTCAGAAAATTGAGCTCAGATATGTATTATGAGATAGTTGTGAAATAGTTCTAGCTGAGATAGATTTTCAGAAGCCATTGTTGCCAGGATTAGCATGAGCATAGAAATGCAAATTCTATTTCTCTAGCAGAACAGTAAGTTCATATTGTCCTCATCAGTATTTGGACCTGTAATCCCTGGATTTATTCCAATAGCTCCATAAAGACTCTTAATACTTAAATCAACACTGTCACCTATTATACCACTGTTCCTATCATACTAGTAAAATTAAAAAAGAATTCATAGAAATTACTCATATGTAAGAAACTTAAATATCTGTAAGACTAGCATCAGTAGGGGTAGAGGGAGGGAAAACAAGTCACCTAAATTTATCCATCTAATAAATAGGTATCTAGTTTAATCATGGGGTCTCATCTAGAGGGCATGCCCTCTTAAGTGCATTTTATTCCAGTTTATTTATGTGTAATTCTTTCTCTGCATTGACTTTAGAGGGAACTTGTATTTCTAGTTTAAAGAAGCCATTTTTCTGAGACCTATGAAGTTAGGTGAGAGGAAATCTGTCTTCTTTATCAGTTGTTAGTATAACCACAATGGCCTTTATTTGGGGAAAAAAAAAAGAAAAAAGAAAAAAGGAAAAAAAATTGATTTTAAATTAGCAGATGTGAGAGTTTACAAGAGACTGGGGAATAAAATATGCATGTGACAATTTAGAATACCATGTAGATTCTTATTTTTTTTTTCATTGTAATTGCCACAGATTAAGCATTCCTTTTTTTTTTTTTTTTTTTTGCCAAACAAACATGCAAATACTTATACAGAATGTTTGTCTGGAAGAGAAACAAACATGATTTTGGATGCTAAAGATCTCTTTAATAGTCACTCTTTGTTACCTTTGTCTTAAAACACAAATGAATGTCTCATGACTCTTGTATTAATGTTCAAGAAATCAAAGCAAAGGGGAAAAAGGACTTCTAATACTTGATGTCAAGTTTTAGGCATCTAGGACTAAAGTGTATTGAAGTGAGATTGCCATCCCTATATCTAACTGGATTCTTTAGACTACAAGAAATGCTGTGCTGCTTTACATGTTGAGTTGCTTTTGTTGTGTTCGACTGTTAGCAAATGATTAGTTTTTGTGAAAAAGAAAAAAAAATAGGAAAAAAAGATTCTAATATATGAAAGTGAATTGGATATATATATCCATTTCTTCAATGACATACCTGCGGCTGATATGCGGCCAAAATATGCCAAAACCTTTGGCAGGTTATTAGGTCACTTGTATGCAATGAGTTTGGGTGTGTCAGTCCAGCCTCCTCATAATTTACAGCTGTTCACATTGCAAAATCTGGTATCATGATTAATTGCAGTTGGTATTTTCCTGTGTGGACTTGACAAGAAGTCCAAGTACTATGTAGATTAATAGCTTGAGCTTCTAAGTACAGAGTCAGCAGCTTTGAACTGGGGTGCTGTGTGGGGAAGTCTGTGTTGATGTTGGCCTATGGCTAAGCAAGGATCCCAGATTTTAAAAAATTCTGCCATGACTTTCATTTGATTTAAAATAAAGATATATTTTTTTTCTGTTGGGGGTCTGTTTTCCCATATATATGGAGAATATATGTGTCTTTCCTATGCTAATGGTTCTGACACAAATAGTTTGTAATTTTCTAGTTTCCATAGAAACATTAAAAATATTTGTAAATCTTTCACTTTTAGGTAAACATGTCCCATTTTTATGACAAACCAGATGCTTAAACTGTTACCCCTCTTTTAACATTTTCAAAGTGAAAAATGGTGCTGGTAAACAAGGCTGAAGCAAGAAATAAATGATGGTGTTTTAGCAGCACCTTTTAAACAGTTTGTCATGCACTTGTAATTATGAAGTTAACCTGTGAGATCCTCATGCTGTTGAAAATGCTTGTAAATGTTGTGTAGGAAAATATTTTGTGAGGAAAGCATAGTTTGATGGATTAAAAACAAGTCTGATATTTAGGAAACTTGATATCTACCCCAGTTTTACTATTAACCTGCTGATTTTGTCAAAGCAACTCTTTCTTCCTCCATGTGCCGCCTGAAATTGTGATCTAATGAGATGCTTGCTGTTTTACTAAAGTGCTTAGAAATCTATTAATGAGAAGTGCAATACGTAATTACAATGTATTTCATCATCATCATCTTACTGCCTAATGACCTTGTGCTGTTAGCACACTAGATGCTCTCAGTAAGGATACTGTGTAATTCCCCTCTAGTCAATGGAAAAATTCTTATTCACCAGAGAGGAAGATTAGGCTGGCATGGGGCGCACTCTGTCTTGTACTTGGCTTTTGGCAAGAAGAAAATGTAATGCTCTCTGAAGTACCAGGAGGGCTGGGTAGAGGGAATTATTAGTAGGAATGTTGAGGAGTCTCTCAGCAATTGGCTCCGTTGGAAGCAAAAGACAATGAGTGATAAAGAAAATGTAAGTGGTTTCCATTTTTGTCAGGTTGCAAAACAGTTAAAGCTTTTGGAAACTTTTCTTTTATTGCTTTCTTCACCATGACTTAGACTTTTTTCCTTCCCCCAGCTTATTTTGGGAAGAATGGCAACAGAAATGGAGGTACCCATGAAACCTACAGGTCTTAAAATCAAAGTTCTCTGTCAAATCATGATGAAGAAATGACACTCCGTGGTGTGCTATAGCGGCAAGAATGATCAGGTAGTGGCTTTAAGCCACTTTCAATTTCTGCATACTTCTGTGCTGAGTTTCACAAAAATGATGTGTCAGGACTCTGTGGGCACCAACAAGGCTTAATGCAGCCTCACCTGGGGCCCACACTCCTGCCCCATGGCTCCATTTAACGTGAGACCTGTGCCTGAAGCCCTGGCCTGAGCTATACTCTAGGTGGGCCTGGCTTCTGTCTTGTCTCTGGATCGATCTTCTGCTGCTCTTTCCTGGACGGACTCAGGACTCTGATCAACCTCTTGCTGTGTCTTGAGCTGTGGATAGATTCTCTTACCAGCACCTGTCTCTGCTTCCTGTGTTCAAACTCTGTGGTGCAGCATTGCATGGATTAGGGCACTGCCCAAGGTGCGGTCACCTGATTTGCCTCCCCTTAGGGAGCAGATGATCCTTGCAGCATCCCAACACACTGGTCCTCTGTGGTGATTACATGGCTCAAACATGGTCCATGTGGCTCAAACATGGTCATGAAAAGAACTGAGCCAGTAAAAATGGCAGCGATCATTGCCATCTCCAGGACATCTTTTCATCTGGCTGTGTATTTTCCTTGATTGAGTGCCAGATTGTGATGGGAGCTTTGAGGAAAGGCAAGAGCCTCTAGTGGATATTCATCACTTTTGACATCGTTTGAGCATGGGAGAAGACAGACAACAAGTAGAGGAAGCAGATAGAATGAGGGATGAAGCAGAGCATTTTGGAGAAAAATGGAGAAAGAAATAGGACAACGGAAGGAAATATGATATTGTCTTTATTTCCTTTCCTGTTAGCAAGCCAAATGACACTGGAAAATGTTTTGTCACCCAGAGAAAGTGGGGAATAGAAGAAGCTGCAAAGAGGGCAGCACAGTAACGGTATATAAGAAGTGCAAGAAGTTACATAAAGAACAACTTTGAATAACAAAGTTGTTTGAACATAAATGAATCAAATGTAAAATAAGCAAGCTGCAGTAGTCCCCTTAAATTGAAGGAGAATTGTTTCTGGATTAAATGTAGCCAAGAGAAGAAATGGTTGTACTTTCAGGAATAACAGCCATTTTGCTTGGACCAATACAAATCTCTTCAGTAGGGCCTACATAAGTCTAGGAAAGCTTTTTAGTTCAGTAAGCCCTCCAATAAAGCCACGTAAATGTGTTTACCTTCCTTTGCCTTCATATTTTTTCATGTCAATCACAGCTATTTGTTTTTAATGAGGGCTGTCTCCCTCCCAGCCCATTTTCTCTATTACCATACATCATGCAGTGCAGACATGATGACATTGCAATCTTTTTCATTGTATAAGTCATTAAGGGGTGCAGATAGCAATTTGAAGTCTGTAAATATTCTGACAACTCAATTGCCCCCTGCCCATTTTATACCCATAATCTGCCAAGGTAGACCTGCCACAACAGACAACATTATCACTAACCCAGCATGTGCCATCATAGAATGATATCTAGCAGTATGTTAATAAAAGGCCTAAAGAAGAAGAACAACAAAAAAAGCAGCTCAAAATGACAACTGTAAACAACCTGCCAGTTGCAATAAAAAATGTTGCCCCTAGGAAATTAAAAATTGCACACCATGGTGATCATGGCCTATGCCTGACTACACCCATGCATGCCATAAACATAAGATTATGACTTCTCCACAGTTGAGGCAGGCTATGGGGTGCAACAGAGAGATTTTTTTTCTCAAGCGGTAATGCCTCTGGTAAAATAAATGCAAATGTGCCGTATTCCTGGCAGGTTTTTTCCTCATATTGTGTTGTATATTTTCAAGTTTGCCTTGGAAGAGTTCCCCTCTAATGAAATGTACAGAAAGACTCGCAAATTCCTCAAGACAGAGTGATATTGTGATTATGCATATTCTTAGTGCTTTGGGTAAAGAAAAAACAGAGCAGATGCTGTTTGATGTAATCAAAACAAATTGCAATCTTAAAAGATCATAAACATACCCTGTATTTTGGTATTATTCAGTGATCTCATTATTAGTAAAGTTGTACTTTATTTATTTATTTATTTATATTTAACCTTTAAAATATTATGAATAATTTAGCCTTCTCTCTGAAATTCATCCTGAGAGTTTTCATTTTCAGCCAGTGATTTCAGTGTTTATGGATACTAGTGAACCCCTTACAGATTGAAATCTTTTGTTCCATTTTGTGAAGTGGGAGAAACGGAGTTCCCACTTTTATGCAGGTTAAGACAGACATCTTGCCCTCTCCACAGAGCCCCCTCTTTTCTGGAGGCTCTGCTGCATTGCAAAATGTGAAGTTGCTACTGACAAATAGTCACCATGTTGCCTAGATTGGAGGCATGGCATGGAACAGTGGTCTGCTGTTTAATTATTTAATCCCTATCCGTGTGAGAATTCCATATGAGAAATTAGAAAGGTTTTTTTCCCCCCTTTTCTTCCTTTTTTTTTTTTCCTTTATTTGCCTCCTCCTCTGCCCAACTTACATTCTGTATAAAACAATCCAGGCTGCTCAGAACTGAGGCAATAAGGAATAACTCCTTCCTACAGGCCACAACAATAGTTATGTTACTTCTGTTTTGAATGGTCAGATAGACATCACATAAAGATCTTCAGAGACCGGGGATGGCCTCTCCTCACCTGCCAACCTGGGTGCAGGTTGAGACTTTCTATCCTCTTTCTTATCTGTTAAGGATGGACAGGACTCTGGCTCCTGAATGGTAGGGAGATTGAGACCAGCCACTGTTCTGGTTGGTGAATTAAGGTCTCCATCAGGTGTTGGGAGCAGAAGAGTCACATGTAGAAGCCCTGCATTGCCATACAGTTGCTAATGAGAGAAAGAAGAAAAAAAAAAAAAAACAAAAAACAGGGATCTAAAGCTGTGACCTAGTGGTGCTTATGCTTGGAAAGTGTCAATGTCTATACTGTAGTTTGAGAAATATTTCTGTCCTGTCACATTTTGGATAGTACATAATATAATCAGCATATGCAATGTGAACCTGTAGGAAATTATAGCCCAGATACTTTAATATGGTAGTAGTTTGCACTGAAGGTTTTATCACTGAATGCGCTGGAGCACGAGCTCTTACTTCCCTCTGGCAGCAGACGCTTCTAGCATTGCCCCTCCCCAGGCTCGGTCTTCTTCAAAGGTAGCATGATGGGTGGTTCTCTACTATAAAAGCAATCTGTGTCTCCTGGGTATCTCCGTGCAGATTCAGCAGCTAAAACAGAAGTGCAGAGGCTCTTTTCCCCTTCAAAAGAATATTGTGGAAATTCTACTATCAGTGTGAGAGATTCAGACAGGGTGCACATGTCCAGCTTCAGTCACTATGAGTCTGTACTGTGAGTCCTGTCTTGCAGGTCTTTGCAGTAGCTCTAAGCATATGTTAATATATTCTGTGTAACTACTCAAAATATAGTTTAGCAAATAACTTGTGCAGGGAGTGGGAAAAAACTTTCCTCTTTGCGTTGCTTTGTTTTGGAAGTAGGTTTAAATATTAGATATTTTATCTATAATCCCCTTGAAAAGAAGCATGGATAAGGCATGAGTCAGCTGTACTGGGAAGTTATTGCAGGTTTTAGGTTGTGATGTGAATCAAAATCCCTGTAATTATAATGTGGACAGTATTCTACGTATGTAGGAGTAGCTTTTTTTCCATTTAGCTTATCATCTTAGTTTTCCTTAAACCAATTTAGAGAAAAGTATTGTTTCTGGGGTAAACATTCATCTAAGGAGCTGTATCAAGAGCATTTCAACTCTTCCGTTATAAACATGTAACTAGTAAAATTGCCAACGAACACAAGACTTTTTGGATGAGAAGGTCTGAACTGCAGTCTCACCTCAACTCCGCAGGATGACTTCTGAAATAAGCTTGGTCTGGATAAATGCGGCCCAGTATCTCAAGTAACTTAACTATAAGCAGTTTCAAATCTCAGTAATAGATTGTAGAGGAAAAATGTAAGGATTGTTTCATCTCCTCAATCTTTCATCATTCATGTAGATAAAGTCCATGTTTCTAGCTTCCTAATTTAGATAGATTAGGTAAGTGCCTCAAGTTAGGATGAAGAATCCGTACCTTATTTTTTTGTGCTTTAATTCCATTTCGTGTCTGCTTCACCTGCCTCTGAACAGTGATGTAGTGCATGCAAACTGGAGACACTGTCCCTTACTCTACATATAATGACTAGTCCATCAGAGTTTTGATTTCCATTTCAGACAGTGGTAATTATGAGTAAGAAATCAATATCATTTAGTAGTCAAATATCCAAATGTCTCATTTCTCTGCCTTGCTTTTGTTCATATAGCCAGAGGTTTTTGCTCTCCCTGCTTTTCACCTCCAAGCTCAAGGTGATGTGAGCTTTTAATCACTGGGCTCCCAAGCTCCAGCTCTTGAATTCTGTGGCCATCAATCATGTGTCATGAAATGTCATAAAATTGAGAGGTTAAAATTTAAAAACCTCTTCCATTGTTTCCTGATCCTTCCTGAGGACAGGTAACAAGATTTGAAATGCCTTGTTTGTAAAAAGATAATTTGAAACTATTGTAGATGCAAATATGGTGTGCTTGCCGCAAAAATTGATTGCTGCAAAAATAAATGGCAATTTTATTCAGGGTCTTTTGGGGTAGCTTTTTATGATTGTCACACTGCCAGGTATAACAGGTGATGTCTCTGCAATCGCTGCAAGAGAAATTACAAGCAGGGAGGGCCCTGCTTCATAACTGATGAATAATAACTTCAGTTATATGACTAAGGGGATGCAAAATATTGCTAAAATTGGCGTCTTTGTCAGAGGAGAGCAGTGGTTGCTGAGCTAGCTGAAGCCCCTAATCTGCCCAATCTTCCTCATGCAGGAGTGCGCTGGAGGTGGTTACAACACAAGCAAGGTGTCGTGAATCTGGTGGCTTTTTTCTTTGCTCCCTTATTTAGCTTCTGAGCAACCTGAGGTGGGATGATTCACTAGATTGCTCTGTACCTCAGCTAATCCATGGCATGACCAAATTTGCTTGTCATATACCTTTCTTCTGTTACATTAACTAGTATTTTTGATTCTGGTACCTTTGCACGGGTTGTATTATATATATGCCAAAGAATATAATTCTTAATTTTCAAATATGTAAAAGAGAAAGTTTCAAATTTCTCTTGTTTTCCACTTTTAGGATTTATAATATTATAAATATATAAAGGTATACATTTTTGAAAGTTATAATGTTAAACTCTTGAGGAAAGCATCGCCAAAAATTAATTGTAGGTTTACTGTGTGATTAACTCTTCTGCAGAGGATCAAATAAAGGAAAAATATTAAGTTCCTCTTGCAAAGGATCCTGAAAGTGTTGATATTTGTTAAACCTTTTCATAGAGTGATGGTTTCTAAATCTAGGCCAAAAATAACACATGCTTAGGAAGAGATGGGGGAGGGGAACAAGCTGCTGCTAGCATCAAGATTAAAAAACATCAAGGAAATATGGTTGATAGAAGTGTATAACTAGGAAATATTGGGTTTATTTGTATCTAAGCTCTGTTGAGGTTTCTGTTACCCAATGTTTAAAAAAAATCAAGACACCACTAATACTATGAATAAATGTATGGATGGTGATTACATCTTATAATTTATTTTGCCAAAACAATAAATAAAACTCAGAAGAGCAACTCTATTGGATTTCAGGTCTAGTTTAAGGATAATTAATTATAGTTGAGCAAAAACTAGGCCATACTGTGTCCAGATGGGAATGACATATTTATCTCTCCAACTACAGGTACAGTAGTTTATCATGGTCCATCTTTCATCAGCGTTGGACAGATTACTCTGAAACTACCTTTCATTTTGGAATTGGTCCTTGGATTTATTATTCTGCTAATGTATAAAATGCAGAAGTTTGCTAATCTGCTTATTTATGGCCAAGTACGGGTGCAATTGAATATTTTGCCGATATGGTAAAATTTATGTTTTTTTTCTGGCATTTTCTCTTTTGTGGTGAGGATTTTTTTTCCATTTTGTGTTTCGATTACTCTGGTGTTCACACAACATCCAGGCACTTCTGGCTATCTGCCCTTTCTAAAGGACATCATTTGGGACTGTTAGGTGTTCAAGTGGAGCGATGAGGCTAAAAACACCAGGAACTTCATGCATTGCTTATATTCTCAGGTTTAGCTACAGATTTGCGAACCCTGAGAACCTTGACTCCAAGAGAGACAATGAGGTGACACTGTCAAACTGGATTTGAGTCTTTAACAAACTGAATTGAACAAGCTGGCATGAAACTTAGCAGGTCTCCAGTGGAAATACCCCAGAGCTTCAACAGAAGCTTCTGAAAACTGGGATTTGCAGTTGTTTCCACTATTTGTATTTCTGAAGTAAACTCCTTTTGTCATAGACTCCTGATTAACTCTAATCGTGTGTACCTATTTCCAAGTTTCTACTGTGATTAATACACACAGAAACAAGCTTATTTTTGGAGATTATAGCTTCTATCTAGCAACTTCAGTGTGAATTATGTGTAGAAAGAATCCTTCCTTTTCCTAAGTACAGAGAGATCTAAACATTTATAAGACAGTTCTGATATCAGAACTAACCTATATCTATACACTGCCATGCTGACAAATTAAAAGGAGCAGAACTGTAGGATGCATGCAAGGGGCAAGGAAAAGGTACAACACTGGAAGCAAAACTGTTCATCTCCACAGTTCATCCTGGACTACCATTAAGGAGCTAAGTGATTTGACCTGTAATAAGTAACCATAACACACTGTCAAGTAGCTCTTCCATATATTGCATATATTATTTTTTTCCCAGATTGCCCTATAACATAGTTATTTTCTGATGGAACTAGATAAGTATCTGCTGAACTTGAAATTGATTTCTGAAAGCCATGGGACAAGAACACTTGCAGTGACATCCCGTGTCATGAATATATCCGCTTAGCTCTGCAACACCTAATTAGTTCTCCCAAATTTAGACAGATGTGACATTTACACTGTGAGTTTTGCAGTCTAGCTCAATAGGTGAATCAGCTAGCAGAGCCATGAGTAAGTCTCTAATACTCTGTGTTCTTTCTAAAATGATGAGTCTAAATTGCAGGAGGTCTTAGACTAAAGCCTTCTTGTTCGAGAAGTGTTGTCAGAAGTGAAGTATGTATTATTAAACATACCATACCATTAAACATACCATGAGAGCTGTATTTCTATGTGAAAAAAAAAAAAAGTCAAAGCCTTTTGGCAAATGCCTGTTATTTAACTATCAACTACTGTATACTGTAGACCTAGCTACAGACTTGCTACAGGATATTCTGAACATTTGATTAGCATCCTGAGTCTCCGTACCGATTATTAGAGAATTGAAATGGGCTGCTGTGTTTCATCTTAGCAGCTATAACCTTCATGAGGTTTTCCAGGTTACTCGTGGTGCTTCACACCTGAACAATGCCTTTCTTGTGTCTACAGAAGCTGCTGTCTTGAGCAACTGATAAGCAATGGCTATAAGGTCTTAAGAAAATGCTCCTTTTGGAAGTGCTTGATATAGAATTCCAGATGAACAAACTTTTTCCATATGCAGTAAATTTTAGAAATAATAACACATCTGTCAATCTTTTTTTCTGAAGAATAAGACTTCTATATGAAGTGAGATGAATAGTATTCCAGTTTCTGTACACTAGTAGCAAATACACATGTATGTATTTACAGGGTCTAGGATGCCTTCTTTGAAAGAACCCGTCTTTTCTGGCTCCAAATGCTGAAGTTTGGTGGGGCAAGAGTGACATCTTCCTTGTGTAAGTTTCTCTTTTCACAATTATATGAGACCTCAAGTGATTTTGTTTTGACTTTGTTGTGTCTCTTCCACAGGGACTAAATCTTCCCAATCTTGGCTATCCTATTTTTTACTAGCTTTAATTTTCTACCTCCTTCTGTAGCAACTGGTATTTTGTAGGGATATAGCAGCACAAGAGTTTCCGTTTTATTACACAAGCACAAAAATGCTGTTTTTTAGGTTATTAAGGTACAGGATGATATTCAGTTTTGTGTTTGATTATCAAAGATTGACTATTTTCAAATCAAAACATTTCTTCTTTTAAATATGTCAAATCTCAACACTAGAAAAGGGAAGATCCAGAGTAACTGAAGAAGGGAAAATGATGAAATAGGCAGAGAAAATTATCTTGCCTGTCATAGCAAAGGAGGCCTGAATCAAATACAAGGTTGGTATTGTCAAAGATAGTGTAAAAAACATAGCAAGACTCCAAAGAAAAATTGTTCTGGCTAAACACTGGTAAACATCAGCAGTAGAAGTAACTCAGATAAGTATATTATCTGTCTGAGGCTACAGGAAAGTAGGGCCAAGGTAAATTATATTCCCACCCTTTGAAAGCCAAACATTTTAGAAGCTCTGTGACTTCTGTCTGGAGCCAGTGGGCAGGAAGCTTGCCTGCAGAGTCCTCTGTGATGCAGAAGTCCATTTAAGTACTAAAATTGCAACAGATGCAGTTAACTTCCCTATCCCAGCTATCAACATCTATAACATCCACACCCAATCCCTTTTCTTTCAAAATCTTTTCTTATTATAAAGATGTCAGTCTGTTCGACAGTGTTTCTTGTATTTCTTCTTAAACCTGCAACTTCCCAGATTTTTAAGTCCTTCTAATTTCATACTTTCCTACTATACTTCAAAAGTCTGCAAGGGAAAAATATCTACTCAATTTTTTATTTTGTTAGTCATCTTACAGGCCTATGTATTTGTAGGAGTTTCAGAAATTTAGAATTCCTTGACACATTGAGTAGTAATAATGAAAGAATGAGAACAATATATTTTATTTACAGGGAATGGTGCATGAAAAGTTTTAAGGGAAAATTCAGGAATTAGAATATTCCGCAATGGTTCATTTAGAAATTGTTGTAAACACCTTTCTAATGGGACAAAATGTTTCAAATTGATAAAAATACTTCAGCCTGATTCCACAGTCAAGATTTCACTTTTTTTTTGTTTTATTTGTTAAAGAAGATATACATGTATAGCATGAGTTTTGTTTTGCTTCCACTAAACATGCTTCCCCTTTAAAACAGGTGTGTGAAAGTTGAAAGATTTGAGAATATAAAATATTTAGCTTTGTTGCAGGGATGAGGCCAAGTGAGTGAAAGGAACAATGAAACATAGAGCTGTTCACAGAGAGAGAGAGAGATCAAGCACACTTCTGTTGTACAGCAAAAGCATCCTTGCTCAAGACTGGGAAGCTAAGCAGTGGCTATCCAGGAGCACCAACAGCTCTCACTGCAAATTTGATCTCCTCAAACTCAGGACCCCACTGTGGCTCTATAAGGAAGGAATGAATTCATTTAGTGGCCTCATAGATGTAAAAGAAAATATCGCATCTCTTGGGAGCGCATCTGCAATGTGTTTGCGCATCAAAACTAGTAACAAGGCTTGCTTGGCTAGGACCATGGTGCATGTTTCCTTCCTTCAAGATGAACTGGGACCTTAACAAGACTTACTTCTCTCCTTAGCAGCAGGTATCAGTCTTTCATAGGGCCCTTCTTTCCTTCAGGAGTATTTTTACTGAAGTGAGTTTAAAGGTTTCATGGTATTTCTCATATCTGGCTACCAGGTGCAATCTAGCTGCTGAGTGCATGAAAAAAATGGATATGACCATATGGGAGCAGTCAGAATGACTATGCACATATGTTCAGGTACAGGATTGCTTCTCTGTTGCAGAGGCGGAAGTGTTGCATTGCTTGCTTGTAACATGCCAAAGCACAGTTTCCTGGAGCTAAGGGATTTATAGTATTGCTATTGTTGCTGTTGTTTATGTTGGTGCATAGCAAGTATATACACATGCATGACTCCGCACAGAGAATCTCTAAGTTCAAGTGTGCAACTTTGTAATTCTTGGGAAACATAGGTGATGACATAGCCTTATTGCTACTCTGACAAAATTATGTTTCTGCACAAGATGCTTATTCATAAATTGCCTTTATAGACAGTATATGCAATTCCGAGAACATAAAGCTATGCTAGGACAGACTCAGTTCTTCTCTTCTTTTTTTCATAGCAAAACTTACATTTGGATGATAGGATCTACCAGCATCTACTCAGCCAACATACACTGAGACTCATCTATAAATGCAAATTCTTTGCCCTCATTTGTGGGAGACTACCTTACATGAAACTTTTGCTTACGTTCTGGGAAATTTATCTGCCACCTTGCTGCTGATAGTCCATTCGGTAACAAGTCTCCATATGTAATTTGTTTTCTAGAACTGATGGAAGTCGGTAAGAAAAGGAAACAGACTGGGCCCCACAAGCTATGTATTCAACTCTGACTGTTATACATACACACGACGTGGAATGATGAGAAAGTGCAAGGTGAGGAAAAGAGAGTTTTTCACTCTTTGTACATCAGTGAAGAACCCTTCCTGTGGCTATTGCCAGCTATAAAGGTTGGTTATAATTGCATGGTCTTGTAATCATTTATCAATCTCCACAGTTTTCCAATGTTGGTAGTGTACTGACCAACAGAGTTTTCAAGCATACAAAGTTTTTCCATTAACCTGAACTTTGAGTTTTAAATTGTTCTTGTCTCTCTTTTGTTTATTTTAAAAGAGAATTGACCCTCAGGTAAATAAGGATACAGAAGCAAAGAGATCAGGAACCAAGTTAACAAGAGGACCAACCTCCAACAGTTACTAAAGTCTATTTGCATAAAAACCTCCATAAAATTCATAAAATCTTCATAAAGCTGTATAAATGTCCATTCTTAAGTGATGATATAGGGTATACTAAACAGCAAAAAACAGTTGTAGCTACGCTAATGAAGCTGCTTGGAGACAAAGGGTGAAAAACTCTAAAAAAATGATTGTTTTTATGGGTTTTAGCATACTCTAGAGGTGTCTCGCTCCAGCAGAACTCTGAACTTCGACTCTATCCTTTCTATGTTGCTCCATTAAATGAGTCAGAAGATGACCCAGGTCTGACTTGTTCACTCTTGATAGTTCTTCTGCCTTGAGCTGGATAGCAACTGTTTTTTTCTTATGATGCATTTCACCAGTGATGGCAAAAATAGTATTTGTTCTTATTTAGCTGTTTCTGTATTAGGTATTGGGAAGGGAAACAGTACTTTGGAAGCTGTTAATCTGATCTGTTATTCAAGTTATTGAATTAAGGACATAGAAGGATGGTGGTCATCATCATTCTTTTTAATCTTAAGAGTGGAAAAGAAGAGGAATTCAAAATATGGGTATAGGCAGGTAAAGGCTCCTGATATAACTGCAAAAGGCATCCCAGTTTGGTAAAAATTCTGCTTTAGAAATGAAAAAGAATGGCTTAATCTATAGCAACATAACATTCTTGCTTAAACCAAGCTGAAATAAATCCATTACTTAATGGTGCAGAATTGGAACAAATTCTGACTAGAGTTCTTGGGTACAGATACTCTTGGATCTACTCCATCCAATAATTTATTTTTCCCCTATCAACTGAAATGAGGGGGATACTAATTCTGTTGGGTAGAACTGAAATACATTTTAAGTCTGCAATGACTAAATGATTTTTTTCTGGGATGAGTTCTGATTTGTCTGACTGCATTGAGACTTGTGTTGATTTGTTTATAATGTCCAGTACCATAATAGTTAGATTCAGAAGCTTTTTATCTGCATTGATTAGTGAGGTTATTTATTGGGCCAGAGAAAGAATTGTGATTCTGAGTGACTTTAGCCACCAAAAGAATATGAGTATATATGTGTGTGCATGCACGTGAGAGAGTTTGATTCCTAGTTTGATTATTGGGACTAAATAAAATGTCAAGAGAATATATGTGATAATAGAGAGAATACATTTAGTGGAAGATCTCCATAAATGGGCAGATCAGACATATATTTTCATCAGATTTCCTTGAACAGGATTTGAAAGATGAAGGTGGAATTGTTGATTGCCTGGATATAGGGAACTATACTTTTTAGGTACTAGTATTCAGGTTATGACCTGTCAGGCCCTGAAGAAGCTGAACAGTGATTTAAAACTGAATGTCATTGAGATTTTTAGGGTTCAATTTGCTTGAAACCTGAGGAAAGTGTCTTTGTTTAAGCAGATGATGGGAAAAAGTATTTTCCTTCACTTTTGGTCAGGTTATCCCATACATTTCTCATGTCATTGTTCTCTCATTTTCCTGCAGCACGATAAGCATAATGAAAACAGGTCTACCCCTCATTTTCACCTGCTCAGAGACATGGGAAAAAAATACAGGCCAGCAATAAAATAAAAGGGTAGTAAATTTAGATTCAGTAAAGCAAAAAGCTTTTTTGCTTACTGTATAGTAGTTGTCTTATGGAAATCAGAGCCTTAGGAGGTCAGCCAGACAAATCATGTGGATGCGTTTGGTAATGTTAGGATCATGAATAATTTTTGTAGCTATTGAAGCTGAGAGAACGACTCAAGCTTCAAGCTTCATTTCATAAAGGAAATGCCTGTGGAGAGTGATCAGGCATACATAGCATTTCTAAATAGTATTAAGTTTATTATTGGTTATTTATCTTCCTTTGAAGAATGAATTACTGTGAAGTCTAGAGGCCAAAAGGAGTGATGACCAGATCAAATGTGGCATGTCTGTCTATCTGTCAAAAGATGAGCTGCTTTTCTTGACCATGGCTCACAAGAATCTGCTAAAAGAGAGGACACCGCACGTTGCGTCTGGCTTAGGGTTTTCCCAACCTTGATAAGTCCACAGTGGCAGAAGCAGTGAAAATTGCATCAACATCGTCGTCTTACTTCATCCTCTCATCCCTGACCTTTCCTGGTTTCCCCATTCACTTTGCCAGTTGTGCTTATGGTGTTGTGCCATGAGAAGTGGCAGATCAGATGTGTCTGGGGAGTAGGAGAACATAGAAACCAAACAATACCAACAGCAAAAACCCTCCTCCAGAGATCTCTTGTGTATTTTACAGGGCTGTTATACTGATGCTGTCGCCAGCTCCTGTTGGAAGGGGCTTTCCCCCTTCCCCTTTCATTGCAATGGCTCAGGCACTCATCTGACTGGACTGATGGTTTTGATAGATTAAAATGAGAATATCATAAAAAAGAGAATATCAATAAAAAGAGAATATCATTAACATAGTTTAACTATGCTACAATCTACAATCACAAATGAGATGCAATTAATAGTCTTTCTACTGCAGAAATGGCACTGGAGTTTATCCCTACTATTTTTTTTTCTCAATAGGATATTCATGACTGACAGCCCCAATGTCTTGTTACAAATGTCATTAAGATAGGATGACCTGTGTGTGCTGTCTGTATATCGAGATTACCTACTCTGTCCAGAACTACAACACTCGCTTTGGAAATGCCATAAACACTTGAGAGGTAATTTGGCATGTGGAGAAGACTAGTGAGAATAACAATAATCTATATCTTAAAGCTACTTAATTTCTCATTGCCTGCACCACTGTACTCATGCACTCTCCCAGAATCCTACTAGCCTTTTTCTATGAAGAGGCAAGCTTAACAAAGATTGGCACAGGGAGAACAATATCTAATCTCATGTATGCTTGCCAGACTTAAAGCTTGTGTTGCCATCTGCACTGTTTTTAAACCAGCAAATGCAACTTCATAGCAACGTGTGCTGATTGTGATGCTACAAATTGCTTCTCGTGTAGCCTGGATTATTACACTTTATTTATCATAGCACTTATGTGCCACAGCTTACATGTAGGTGGAATCTGAAAGATGTGACATTAATGAATTCCAAATCAGTCTGAGTGTTGTGAAAATCAGAGCGTGAAAATAAGGATAAGAAGGCACATAAATATGGAGCAGAAAAATCTCTATAGTTGTTATCTCCTGACACTGCGTATGGAAGACAAATTATAGTGATCCACAAGTCCTGGAAAAGGAAAAATATAAAGTGGAAGAAATGCTTGGAAAATATTTGCTTATTTACTTTTAAATGAGGGGAGCCATTCACTGTACGGAAGAAACAACTCTATCTGCCACAGCTACTACTTACTCTGTTACCCACTGTGCCAGCTGGTAATTCCCAGGAGTCCAGAATCAATGTGCTGCATCTATCCAATAATATCACACCAGCTGCTCCAAAGGGTGGAGAGCATGATATATTAGATAAGAAATTGTGTGTAGGTGTAAAGAAAAAAAATGAACACACACGCGAAGAAAAAATTTTGAGAGACACTGAAATTCTTGTGAATTCTTGTGAATTCAGATATCCTACTTTTTTAAAGAAAACAAAACCAGAAACTTTCATACTAGTAAATTAAAATAAGTGATAAAGGACTTTGCTTGATGGTGTTTGCTATTGGATACTATCCACAGCTATAGCACATTCCCTCTGAACTCTTCCCAAACTGCCTTGAGTTCAAGCACACTGTTCTTCTGCAAAGTGGAAGGTTTTAAGCCTATTTAATAAGGTGGCAAAGAGGAGTAGTTGACTTTAACAACATCCCATGCAGGAGCCTGCGGGAAAGCTGAGGATGCATTTTTCAGCGAAGAACAGACTTTCTATATTTCTTAATTATGTCTGGTAGAATAGATGGATAGACAAGCTGAAATGAAAGAAAAAAATCTAGTCTAGCTGAAGGATGCCAGTCTGATCGTATGTCCAATGAACTGCTCTCTGTTGCTTAGTATGCCTCCTTACAAACTTCATTCTCTTTTGGCTTTAGTAGATCTCCTTGTGTGCATGAGATGAAAGGTAAAGGGAAAGGAACTGCATTCTGGAAAATGGATTACTTAATTACTGCTTCATCGCTCATAGAGCTCTTTCGAAACCTCCAAATTAGAACCATTCCTACAAAAAAAAAAAGAAAGGGGGGGCGGGGGCAGGCACAAGGAGGAAGAGGATATACTGTGGGTCAGTTTGCCTGTTATATAATTAGAAATGGTAGGCAAGTGTAAATATTCCTGATGTGTTGTATTCAATAACAGCAACTTTAATTTGGGGATTTGTCTCTCTCTCTCTTTTTAATTTTTTTTTAATTCATGTTTTTTTCTTATTTTGAGGGAAGAAGGTGTTTTCAAATGGTACATTTCTCTCATGGCACCCATAGCTTTTGAAATGAATCAACAGCTGAATTTGACTGGGTTTCAACAAGAGTAACAAAAGGCTCAGCACCTGTTACAGGGAACTCAATGCAAACCAAATTTCAGTAGCAGGGCCTTGAAACATAGCCACTTCAGATCACAGTTTCTCCAAGTGCCAAAATTGTTTTAGCACAAGTAAAGCAGCCTCTCTTGGAAGATTTTTTTTTTTTTTTCAAAAAAGAAATTCAGTTATCAGGAAGTACAGGGAAATTTGGCGCACTACTGAGCAATTAAAAACATAACAAGAGATGTTAGGCAATTTCAATTACTGCATTTTTTCATAAAGACAATGTGTTGTACCTGATTGAATGTTCAGAAGAGGTCTTCAACTCTTTTGCTTCCTTGTCATTCCATTCAAGACAAGATGTCCTGGAAAAATACTTGTTCTTTGTAACATGTTCCACAGGAAGACATTTTTGGAATAGACCAAAGAGCACGAGAATATGTAGTTATCTTTATAGTATAGAGCCCCTTAGCACCTCTAAAATTCAAGAAGTTATTGTCTTCTGCGCCAGTTAAAAGTCGTGCATTAGAAGAGTGGGCACAGTCTGAATGGAGGAGTTACCTTCTCTACTCTTGACAGTGCAGTCTTAGGGAATTGCTCTTCCCAGTGCTTCTTTGGTTATTTCAAAAGTGAAGGTGATGTTTAGGCATGACAATAATCATGCTGAACACAAGTTTTTTAAAGTAGCACATAGATTATGCCTATTGAATACCTTTTGGATTTGGGGTTGGTTTTTATTTGGTTGGTTTGTTTTTTTTTACACTCAAGGTTCATCCTGACCTATCCCACTGTCCCCCCCTGTCAGCTGTCTCCACTGAGGCATCACACATTCTAGCATAATGCTGGATTGCAGATGTATATCACTATTTTAGTGGAAGGTTATAAGTGTCATAAACTTAAGTGCAGACACAGCCACAGAATACAGAAGATGAGGAATAGCCACTCACAGCTAAAACACTGAGATTATGGGCTTTATTTTCCCCACTATGGTTCTATCCATAGCTGTCTTTATGTTGATAGGGCTCAAAAAATAGTCTGGAAATTCTGTTGACTGAATCAGAATCTTCTGTTTTTCAACAAATACATAATTTGTCATTTGTTTCTGAATGCTGAATACATCTCTCTATTCGGCAGAGTCTGAGGGATAATCTTGTCATTCTTGATGCATGAGAAGTTATGAGCGTAAGTCATGACCTTTTAATGTTCATGGGTGTTATCTGAATAAATCATTGACATTAAACAGTGTAACCACTTTTAGTCTGAAAGTTGACATTTTCAGATCTTAAGCTCCACTGTCTGGCTAATGCTGCACTTGCGCCAGAAGTCTGTGATGTCAGTCACTTCAAAACTGTTTGCACTGTATATCTGTAATATTCTTAAAAGGAGGTAATTAGATTTATTCAGGAGTTGTCGCTCTTTGCATCTTTCCTTACTGTTAACATAGATGAAAAGCAGCAAAGCAGATGATTGCTTCACAAGCTTCTCTCTTGTTAAGTTTTGATAGTTTCTTTGCTCATCAGAAAGATCCTTCCTAAACGTAGTCCTAGATGTTCAGGTGATAAGATGCAGGTGATCCCAAATCCTGTCTCTAAATATCAATATGTTATCTTTGCTCACCTCATAAATTATGGTTGCAAAGATTAGCTCTCTGTAATCAGTTCTTGTGATGCATATGTTTCTTCAGTTCTCTTTCCCCCTTTATTTTATGTAATTGAGGAAGAGCTGTGGTATTACTGGATATAGTTTGTTCTATTTATTTGGTCCAAGTCTTTCCTTATCATTTTATATTCTAAATTTGTATCTTCTCTCTGCCCCACAAATATGCATGGTACTTGCTATAAGAAGTAACCTGTTAAATAAAGCATGCTCATTCAAAATGATAAATTGAGTTAAGAGAGTCAGCCAAGTTAAATGAACAAACTTCTTTGCTATTGATTCGTGTCAAAGCTGTCTATGAATATGATGTAGCATGACAGGAATTAAGCAGTGATTTACAGGCAGATGGGCTATGAGAGCAAATGAGGGACCACTCTGAGAGTCCATGTGAGTAGTACTGATGGCTTATGATCCCAGAAGCCTATATCTTGCTAGGAGAGCTTGTGCTAAGAAAGGTGTACTCTCTCTATCTCTTTCTGATATTCTGTTTTATTTTTATTAAGGTCGAAGATGTTTGGTGTGCTGAAGATGTCTGTTACTAAGTTCCAGAATAATAGGTCTGTTGTTGTGGAATGACATTAGTTCTAAAAATAAGATGACAAAGCTAAATCAAACTTGCATGTTTTGCATGATTATCCTTTTGAGAGGTGGATGAGTAGCAAAGCTTTTGCTTTTCACCTCTTTCTTGTAGACATAGCTGGTGCCTGCATTAAGCCTACTAGCTTAATGATTATTACATGTTTTGTTAATTGGATACCTGTATTCCTTTACCAGATTTGAAGAATATAAAATATGTGGTCCAGAGTTTATGATGCCAGTATAGGATAAGGGAAATCTACACCAACTATCCATGTTGATTCTGGAAATTTTTTGCGATGCAGATAGGAGCCCAGATTGCATTTATGTCAGTGAGACTGGGGTTCCTATAGTTTCCTTAACCTCACACCATGCCCCTTCAAACTCTTTACACTTTATAAATGTGTTACAGATTAAAACATGAACTCCAGCATTTCAAAAGAGGGTAGAAAGATGTTAAAGATTTGTGAGACAAACTTACTTAAGAGTAAAAGTAGCTGGTAAAATATCAGTTCAAAAAGACAGAACTTTGGGTTTTTTTGTCTTTCCCTCAGAATGTAAAGAGATTTCTATTTTCCTGAGTAAAAAATGCTTCTTCATACCAGGACGGGCTTGTTCATGGGAAATCACAATATCAGTATCACAGTACAGTGCATAATTTAACTGTACAGTCTTCTACTGATGTGCCTTTCAGTGTTAAGGTCAATATATTATTTCTCTCTTTTTTGTCCACGCTTTCTTGCTGTGCTGATACAGTATCAAATAGTTTCTTGAAATCCATATAAAATTTTGAACACTCATTTATTTTTATTGTGCATTCATTCCAGGTTTTATATTCTATGCAGCCTAAACTCTTTTATTGGCAACATTTGATGCTTGGATGATGTAGAGAGCTCTGTGCTGAGCTCCTGTTTCATTGGGACTGTGCTAGAAGCAATTACAGTATGCATGTTAAAACTAAGGGTTTGACCTGTAGCAGTTAAGATGAGGAAAAAGGAACTGGACCTTTTTGATTATCCATTTCTGAAATGTATATCAAAGCCTACACCCAAACAGCAAGCTTCTTCATGTAAGTGTTCCCAGGTGCCAGGCTCAGGTTCATGAATAGTCTCATACTAAGACTGTGTCAGTCTCTGTGGTGTCCTAAACCAGCCAAAGCTGCCTTGTCTTCACTGCCATGCCTGCCCAGAACCATCTGTCCTGTTGGCTTAGCTTTTCAGCATGGCATTAAGGTATATCTGAAGGCTTATTACATTGCACAAAACAACACATTTAGTCTATGGGCTCCTTGCCTGCTTCCACATGATTGTGTATGGTGCTGGTAGAATTTAAGGTCTTCAATAGGGATACAGAGAGAGAAAGACAAAACAAGGAACTACCAAGTTGCCGAGCTCCTGTGTTGGAGGCCTGCAGGATGGAAGAAAATGCTGTAATGAGGTGGCAGGCTGGATGTGAGGTCAGTCCTACGGCTTCAGCAAAATTTCCCAGTTTCAGGTGAACAGTTAGGATGAAGTTGAAGGACTTGCAGGAGTTATAGCCTAGTTGGTCAATGGGCACTTCCTCAGGCATGACCTTAAACTGACCCCCTGTTATAACTATAAAGCATCGCATTGTAACCAGGAATCGCTCTCAGGACTACTTAGAATTTAAGAAGATGTTGTATATTGTTTTATGTCATTATAATTTTATGGAAAACTATCATAGCATTTAGTGAAGAATATTTATAAGTCATATGCCATAATTTGAATTGATTGAATTTTATAGTACAGCTATACTTCTTCATAAAATTTCTTTAAGCATTATGTAATTGATTTTCAGAAGTCTCTTGAACTCCAAGGGGACCTTTTGCTTTCCTCCATATTATATATTATAGGAAAGGTTAAATGAGAATGTACAGTACTTCTAAGTAAGGTTTCACTTCACAGTTTGTTGCTGAAAATTAGTATCTTGATTTTGCACCAAGCATTACTCATAAGTTTTCAGCGTCAGTGTGTTACTATGAAAGAAGGAAAAAAGCGACATCTTAAAAGGAACAGTTCCTGCCTCAGTGCACACTGATCAAAGAAATGAAGTACTCTATTTGCTCCTTTTAAGGTCATTTACTCCCTCCATTCCTTTCTTTCTCTTCAACTTCAGTGTGGCCTCAAATATTAGGGCATGCCCATTGCATGCCTTTATTTGGGAAATACTGGTGATTTGTTACTTCCAGCAGGTTGGAGGTGCAGCCACTGTATAATCACATGAGGAACTATTTGAGACTTCTAGGTAGGTGATGGTTAATGGTGACTAGGCGTTGGGGGATAACTCAAGGCTGTCAGTAACCCTAATAAGCACCATGTGCTGTAGCAGCAATGGAAGATTTCATTTTGGTGTATATGGAATATAGAGAGGATTCAGCTCCTTACTTTTTCCACTTCCACCCTTATGCCTACTATGTGCGCCTTGACAGGCTTTCTGAGATCCCTTGTTTTCCAAGTGTTGGGAATTTGCAGCTCTCAGAACTGAGTCTCCAGCAGTGGCCTAGGAAAGCTCTGAGCTCACCGTTTTCGGTGAGCTGGTCTGATATGACAAATACAGTGTACTCACGCCCTACAGCTGCTCAACCAAAACTACTTGGAAGACGGAGGGAGTACTCTAAATTAAGCTGCATTCTCATGTCAGTAGAAAAACAGTGCCACACAAGTGTGCCTTTTGTCAACAAACAGCCTGGGTTAATATTAGCTATCAGCACAGGGGTCCTCTAAATTTGGCCCATTAAGCATGAAGCATAGGACCACTCTCTGGTATGAATGAATATTTAAATGAATTTTTTTCACTCACAGATTTTACATTTTTTTTCTCTCTTAAATTGAGTTGGAATGGCAATGGCGGTTGACACATTTTCCACTCAGCTGAAGGAGTTTTTTAATGCATCTTGGAGCAGTGGGGTGCAAAAGTTTGATAGTTTCTTCCCACTGAGTGCACAGAGAGAGGAAAACCAGTTCTAATTTGTTCTGTTTATTTGCTCATGCTTTGGAGCATAAGGTTTCAGCACAGCCATTTCTCATATGATAGCCCAGTTTGTTCAAGAGTCACTCTGTTTACTATTGAGACTTACCTGGTATGAAAAAGATGGTGTCACAATCTTGGTATGCAATGTCATTCATTAGTCAAATGTATCATCATACATTTGTCCCAGGAAAAAGGCCTCTCCCTTGCTGCCCAAGCCTACAATGAGTCCTAAAGACTTAACGGTTAATATGTCCTTGGATGTGGAAGGCGGTTCTTATCATTAGAACCTCAGAGTATGCAAGATGTGAGTCCATTCAGTTTCTGGACTTTTTTTCTGTCCATTAGGAAAGTATATGAGCTTTTCCTCACTATTCTGCAGGCAGGCTCTTGTCATATCATCATTTCTTTAATAAACTTTCCTGAAGATATTTTTTTACAGAAAAAAAATACTTTCAAATTCATTCTCAGTGCTATCTGTCAAATTTTATCCATACTTTCTCTGCAGGTGTGCACACTGCCACTCTACTTTTGGCAATTACTTCGTAACGTTCATAAAAACTCCTTTCGGTTGCAGCGCTTCAGGAGAAGAATGGCTTCAGCTGCTTTAAGTACCTGCTATTGGTCAAAATTATCTCTTTCAGCTTTGAAATCTTTTCTGTTTCCAGTACCACTTCCCCAGACCAGTATATTTCTATCAATCAATCATAGATTTAAATTGTGCCACAAAATTAACAATGATCATTTGAGTACATATTATTCAAGTCAGAGCAGGGGACAGAAAACTAGTGATTAAGATTCAAGTTCAATTCAGGTTTAAAGTGCACTGAAATCTTGGAAGATTTCTGTTTATGTGGTAGACAGTTGTTTCATAAGCTGTTCCAGCATCTTGAGATAAAACTTCCTTAAAGTGTTTGGAAGTTTAACCTAAGTCCTTGCTGACTTGGGAAAGAGCAGATCTGAAGATTGATATTCAAAGCATTAAAGGATTATATGGTTTGGTCATATTTATTATTAACTGACCATCTAATAGCGAAACTGACATTTGCCTTCAGAAGACACTTTACAATTGTGTTTTAAAATAGTAATAATAAAAAAGAGTCATCTTCAGTTTCCCATTGCAAAATCATTCTGTCTGTCTTACCTGTGGCTGTTGACCTCTCATTACTGAATTCCATTCTTAAGCAAGGCATAATGATGTCCTTCAAAATCACATGCTCAAAATAGAAATATTGGCAGAACTTGGGTAGGACACTGTGCATACTTTGAGGCAGAGGCATTGTTTTTCCATATATGACTATACTTCCATAAGGAGAAATATAGGGAAGATCTTTCTCAAAAAAAAAAAAAAGTGAGGGAATTGAAATGGAGAGGTCATGATAGAAATGCCTAAGTTTAGGAATATATAAAAGGATAGATTTGGAGGCTCTGGATTCATGAGCTGTGTTTCTGCTAGAAAATTCAACAGTTCCATAGCACAAACCCTGTAATTCAGCTGTCAGTGCTGTTGAATCAGAGTAATTTGGTACCTGTTAGGCCTGTAGCAAAGTGGCTCTGAAGCACTGCACCAAACACTTTCTTGGGAGTTAGCCTAGAGACTATTTCTTGGGAAATAGCCCAGGGACTCTTCCCAATGGACAGTGTTGAGTCAGCCATCCTCTTCTGGTAGCTACATTGCTGGACCTCTCCAGAAATCTTAACGCAAAACATAGAGCTTATCTGCATTGCCAAAACTCATTTTAATGCCACAGTATTGAGGCCAATACTAGGAAGAGTGTGAGAGGGACTGGGACTATCTATGGCAAACAAGATTGCAGAGAATCATTTCAGCTAATGCATTAAAAAATAAATTTTATACTTAATATTTAATTTAGTCTATCTCACCATTAAAAGGTAGGAGGGGATTTACACTGGGAGAAGGTTAGCCTATAGCTTCTTAATTTAGCATTTTTTCATAAAGGTAGTTAAAATAGGAATTGAAATAAAAATAACCAAGCATCCAAGCATCTTTATATTCTGAGAAGTAGTTTTGGCATGTGTGTGTGTATATATTCATGTATACATTCTATATCTAAAGTGTTGCTTTATTTTACCTCTTATTTTTTGTGAAGGAATATATTGAAACTATGCCACTGTATCACATTATCAAATGACTTTTAGCACATACAACCCAAAATTTCATGCAGAAAAGAAGATAAAATCATTAAGTCATGCCACTTAGTAAAGACTGAAATGCTTTAATACACTTAATGTATGATAATTTAAATATTTTTAAATCATACCGTGACATTTGTAGTGAAACCATTAATATTTTGAATTTTGAAGGAGGATTTTTTTTTTTTGAGACATTCACTCCGGGAAAATATCAGAATTGCCTCTTTAGAATTCCTATTGTGCTCCCACATACTGGCATGTATGAAATGAATGTGATAATGTAAAAAAATATATTTTTAAAGTTTTGAAGTGATATAAAACGTTTTTTTTTTTAATCTGAGGACAATTTTAGCAGAAAAAGATGTATTTTAGAGTTTTTATGTTCAAAACATGTCAATCTGGTTTATTGAAAGAAATTTAGTTTTAACACCAAAATATATTGGGTGCTGCCTTGCCTGGTCGTTATTGGTACCTTCTTTCTAAATGAAAAATTCTCTGTTCGAAGATGCAGGGTGCCAGTACGTTACAGAAAACAGATTGTGGGAATCTTTAAAATAGGGTGAATGTGTGGCTTCACTCCAGCTCATCTTTAGAACTCTCTGGCGAGCTCTGAAGTTTTGCACGCACACTCCGCTGTGTGCTTACCACCACACGTGTCCATACGTCAAGTATTCAGCCGCTGCAGACAGACAAGCAGCGTAAAATCTGTAAACCCACGTGATTAAAAGCTGATGTAATGATGAGCAGGGTTTCACAAGTGGAAGGTTCAGGCTAAAATACTCAGCCTTAGCTTTAATAAAGATGTAAAAGAGAGAATACCGAGAGGCAACCACCAGCACTGTCCTTCCTATATGAACATGTAGAATGACAGCTTCATCACCCATCACAAAATTTCCTGGTTTAGGTTGTTTTTAACTATCATCTCTCTAATAGGCTTCTAGCAAAGTGCTTAACTATAATTGATCTGTTTTTTTGGGGGCGTTGCCATTGGGGAGTATTAACCAAGAGTAAATTTAACTGACTTATATTCCAGATGCCAGGGCATCCTCATGAAAATACATCTGCAAGGTTGTTTTTCTATGGATATCAATTCAGTAGCCCTTAAAGACAAAATATGGAACCATTAGTTGCAGACATCTGCTTCACTATCAACCAGTAAATAAGAAATTTATAATACTGAGTTGTCCTTGTTTTGTCATAGTATAACATCATCCCAGCTGGTTACATGTGGAGTTACTTAGCTGCCACTGCAGAGGGGTGAGGATAAGAGAGAGAGGCAGAGACTCTCCAATATTCTAGTAAGGCTGTTGATTATCTCGGAGGAAGCAGTATTAAGTTTGCTAAATGCCAAACAGTATTGCTATCGATATAATTTTTATAGTACATCTCATATTTATAAAAAAAAATGAACTGCATGCGTTACTACTTTTTGCTATCCTAGGTAAAGATATGAGCAGAAATGGAGGGTGATACATTTAACACTGGACTGTACTTAACTTTCGAACCTTCTGATACAGTTGGTCTGGGAGAGATGGGCTGAGGCAGGCAAAGATCTCAGGATAAGGGGGAGACAAAACCAATGGAAAAGCCACAAAGAAGCTTGCTAGTGCATTTAAGAAGCTGGAAGAGAAAACTAATGGTAGAAGAGAAAAATTATTTGAACAAGGTTGATGTGCTTGTGCAAAGGAATGTAAAAGGATTTTATATGGTTTTATGGCATAGACCTAACCTGAAATTTTAAAATCTATTTTATAATTTATGTGCACTGTTTTCTTTAGGGATTTTTGTGGCACCAGTTAAAGCCAGACTTGAGTGAACACTTACAACTTGCTTAGGTCTTAAGTGTCTTTTGATGTAAGTATTATCTTTTATTGTTCCTGAATAGATGAGAGAATGGAAAGACAGGGGGAAATATAGGAACATAAATGAAATAGGACTTTTATGGAAGCATCAGCTAAAGCCATTTAAAGAGATTTGTGTTATTACATTTAATTTCCTCCAGATGTTCTTGCAAAAGAGGGATTTGGATTAACCTGGGAAGGTCAACAGAAAAGCATGGTTTCCTGCTTTTAAATGTATGGGGGGGAAAAGACCGTTGCACTGGCCTGACAACTTTGCAATTATCAGAGTAGTTATTGATTTTACTTACAGTACAGTGCCTGCAGAGCTCACTGAGGAAAGGGGGAAAGGTTTTGGAAAAGGCACCATCATGGCAGCTATTAAAATTCTAGGAATTTGCCTGTTATTCAGAGTCCCTGACAAGCTGATGTGGAAGAGGGTCTTTATGTTAGCAATAGATTAACAATGTTTGCATTTAGTCTGGGTTTTATGCAACTAAATATTGACATTGACAAAAAAAAAAAAAAAAAANTGTTGACATTGACAAAAAAAAAAAAAAAGAAGGAAAAAAAAAGGAAAACTATCACCAGAAATAGCTTTAATTAGCATCCTGGTTGGCAACATCAGCAGCAGAGGCTGAAGCATCTTATCACCCTTATTGACTGCCTTGCAAGAGGTTTATCTTGTGTGAAAAAATAGGTCATGTTGGAACACTAAAAGGAGATGAACTAGATGTTCTGGATTTAGGATGATGAATATGGTAGGAAACCTAAATGGCTTTCAACTGAAGTCATACGAACTAATACAATGTTAAACAAGATTTTTTTGCCTGAAGCACTAGTGGCAAGCTTGCTGTGTAAATTGCGAATTTGACTATTGAAGGTTAAATAGATGTGTATTTTTTTTCCTAGCTTGTGTTGACTATGAGGTCCTCACTTTTGATTCCTAATGATTCCTAATGATTCTACAAAAGGCCCTAGTGTAATCAAAAACTGCTGATACATCAAGGGGGCAAGTGTATGCACAACTGCACTCCTGCATCACCTTCTCTGGGGAAGACTAAAATGTAAAATCACACGAACCAAACAGAAATAATAAACAATAAAATTTACCCCACACGTCTTTTCTTTAACCTTAATCCCCTTCCTCAAACACCCACCCAGCAAACTCTTAAAAGAAAATAAGGGTCCATAATAGGCTGCTTGGAAAACTGTTAGTGTGAATGTTACTGAGGCTGATTAAGATTTAGATGATTTTTCATTTGTATTTTTCCCAGTGTAGAAAAATGGGCCAGAATTTGGAAGCAGATGTTACTGGCAGGTCAGAGAAGCATTCCACCACTTCTCTCTGACTTGGAGAAATAATGCTGAAGACCCAAATTTTCCTCCATCTTTATTAGAAAAAGTAGATGATAGAACTCAGTTTTCTAGATCTCAGTTTGCATGTCTGGTATGTTTACCATGTCAGCATGCTCTGAAAAGGAGTTACAGCAATGCTCATTAATCATATTCCCCATCTTCCACTATGAAAGTAAAAGAATGTGAGTCATTTTTAAATACCAAAAAAAGAAACTATTTTACAAGGATAGTTCAGTCATTTTTCTATTTTCTCTTTCTTGTAATAGTACTTTGCATTGTACTTTTTTGGTATATTTGCATTTGTAATAGTAATTAGCATTGTTCTATATTGCAAATAATTAGATCCTAATCTTTACTCATTTACTTTCCACTTGCAGCTTTGCTTTCATAGTCAATATTATGTTCTTTGACCATGTATGTGTTGTTGTTGTTGTTTTAACCTATGTCCAGTTAGGACTGGGATCATGTTTGAGTTTCATTCAGAAAGAAAAATTTTGAATTTTCTTAGTAAAGATTGCACTATGCTGCCTGTGAACAATCTCAGAACTTGCAGGTGTTTTCAGAAATTATTGAACACACAGCTCTTGAGTAAATATAAAACAATAGTAGACTGCCTGTTAGACTGCTTATGACTGGGAAAAGGAGCTAAATAAGACAAATAAAAAGCTAGAATACTTGCAATCTGAACCTCTCTAACCTCTTTGGACTTCAGGACTGACTGGTGGATCAGAGAAACATGGAGGGGTAGAGGGACCAGAAAACGTGTGGAATTTGGTAGGGTTGGTGGAGAACTATCATTGTATTCATCTCTGCAAGCCTGAGTGCAGTTGCCATACCATACTGGAGTCAGAGTTGTGTTCCAGGGCAGGCTACTCCAAATAGCTTCTTTCAACATGTTTGATTTGTTTGTTTTAATTTGCTTCTGTATATGAAGGTGAAGTTAAATGGTCTTTTTCTGAATATTATTCCCAGATCCAGAATCGGTTGGCTCTCTATAGTAGGCTGAAGTGAAAGGCTGCCTGCCACGTGCATCCTGCTATGGTGGGAATAGATATTTGAGATCATTTAGATCCCATCTGTGACTGCAGCACATGCTCGTTAGCACACCAGAGGGTGTTTTATTCCATCTGAATCATAAGTTCTCTGTAATACATAGCCTATCTCTGAGAGAAAAGAGAAAGGTATTGTGGATATAATACAAGTTGCCCGTAGAAAGTATTTTTTCCCTCCTAAGTCACTCCGTTACGGCAGTGTTCTTCTAGTCCCTCACCTCTTGTCCTCCAAGGATCTACAATGCCACGTGGAAAAAGCAATGTCCTCTAACATTATTATCAGTACTTTACAGCCTTACAAACTTGGTCTTTGTATGAGACCTTCCATTTCCAAGCAATACTGATGGAAACTACTCACCCACATGTGTGACAACAACCAACAAGTACCAGTTTTGGTGTCACGGTGTCACAGTGGCCAGTGATGCAGGGAAAAGGTAGAAAAGGGCCAGGAGACCGAAGGACTGAGAAGAATAAAAGTGAGGAAGTTAGAACATAAAATCTGTTGTGTTGGGCATAAACCACATCAGGATGATGTGAGATAGAGATGGCTGAGAGGTAGGAAGCCTCAAGTTCAATGTCTTGTTAACTGTTAAGCTCCACAGTGGATCATCAAGGAAATAATAGTGGCACTTTTAGGAACCTGTTTTGGAATCACCCAGTGTAAGAGAACATTATGATGACAGCTTTATCATCGATTTACTTTCTAATGTTTTTCATGGTAACAGCTCAGATGATAGCAATAAGTGGACTATAGTCTACCTTTTTCTTACCACTAGTATTCATTGAACAACATTTAATTGAGAGAATGTATATTGACATGTATAACATAATCAGGCCAGGAACTTGAATTGAAATTGATTGAGTGCAGCTCTTCTAAACTTATTTAGGAATGTTCAAATGCAGATGGATAGTGAAAAGGTTTAATTTCCACTTATGTTGTTTGCACAATTCTTATGATGTAAGCATTAATTGAACATGCTCTGTGTTGGTGTGGAGCAATCAAGCATGTCCAGTTTTCATAAGCGGAGGTCAGAGGTCAGTTTTGAACAGGTTCCAAGAAATCTAGTTGTAGAAATGTATTTACTTTTGATCAGCTGTTGCATTTAAGACCTGAAAAATCAGCATTAGACAAAAAGTTAACAAGTTTTTGGAACAGCAACTCTTGTAAGTTGCTTCTTATATTTCTGGAGTATAGGGATGTAGGTGTGAGATAAAGTTCAACTTCTTTCGATCCTCTTTTTGGTTAGGTATCTCATCATGCACATCTTTGTACTCCTGAGGTTTCAGTTCAAATATGCAGTTATTAACTGTTTTCATAAAAATCTTACTACACAGGATAAGTCCAAGTGATTTTGATCTGACAACCCCATAGCAATAATGAGTCGCGATGCTTTTTGATGTATGAGATATGCAGTGTTCTACGCCTGCTGAGTAATATTATTTACCTACTAAGCGACATCAGTATGGGGTATTCTAAAATCTGCATTTTGCTAGTGAAATTGTTTTATCCATGCAATGATCTTTATTACTTTCCATCTCATCAACAGATGGAATTTTTCTTACACACTGCATCACTAGCAAAGGACATGTTTCCTATCCTCCTGCTTTTCATTGTGTTCACCCAATGATTTGAAAATGGTTAAAGCGTGAGTAGAAAGATGTAAGTAGATTTGCATTTTGTCCACAACAGTAATGTATTTATTTATTTATTTATTCATTTGATTACTGAGGGGACACACCATTAAGATACACATCTCATTTCCAATTTAGATACCTCATAAATTCTGCTTGGTTGATAAATTAATAGGAAGGTCTAGGGATTTCAGTCAGGGAATTTCTGCCACATAAAACATTCTCCTTTCCCCTGGGATTTTTATTGACCTAGAAAGGAAAATACAACCTAATGTTTCTGGAAATCTACCTTAGGAATTAAGAGCTGTAACTTAAAGATATTTAGAGTGGTACTGGTACAGCAGCATACTATACTATATAATACAGTGAACAAGGATTGATTTCTTGGTTCAACTGCTAAACACACACACAAAAAAACAAACCAAACCAACCAACCAAAAAAAAACAAAACACACACACAATTGGTTATGATTAAATAAAAAGCAAAACTTTTCAGTTTTTCTCATGAGGACAAAATGTTACAAGCATTCCCTCTGTATTAAACAAAGTACATGATTGCTGCTGAATTAAAAGTGCTTGTTGTATTTTGGATTCCTGTAAGGAAGGCAGTAAATGCCTTGAATCAGGCTATTGGCATTGCCTCTTCACACCGAGAAATTGTTCACAAATGGTGCAAGACTCCTTAGGTCACTCTTCTTTATTTTTTCTACAAATTTTGGGCTTGTGGTTCTTGAGAGAGGCTGTGGGCATTTAGTGCAGAATGTCCCTCTTTTAGTCTCTCATTTAGACTCATTTTTCTTGACTTGAAAAACAAAAACAAACAAACAAATCCCCCAAACTCACTTACCTATTCTTACCTGTGGTGAGCAGTAAAATCAAACTAAGAGGAAGGGTCATTCTCTCCCAAATTGACTACCAATTTCATATCAATGAGAGAGAGGGAGGTTCAAAAATAAACATATCTCATAGCTCATTAGACAAGACACCCTCTTGGAAGGTAGAAGATGAAGGCTCAGATAACTTCAATAAGTGGTAAGAGTTAAATCCGGATTTCCCACTAAGTGTGTGTTTGCCTAGGAAAACTCAGATTTTTTTTTTCATTTTACCCCTGAAAAATCAAGAGAAAACATTTTGTCCCAGCCTGCAGGTTTTATGCTCATAAACATGAGAAGAAGTAGCTGAAGGATTTTTAAAAGCCCAACTGACAATTCCTGCTGATTTCAGAAGGTGTTCAGGCATGAAGATGCTTTTAAAGTCCTCAAACACTTGCTGCTGTCTGCATAAATATACGTATATGCACAGCTTATGTATCACCCTAGGATATTTGTCTGAGAATGGAATTTGGGTGTGAAATCATAGCATATTGTCTTTGTCGGGGATATGTTAAGGCAGAGACATATTGAGGATGAAAGCAGATTCAAATCAAATTCACATCAGGGTGCTTTCTAATGTTGACCATAAATATCAGTGTGGCTTGATGATGTACCTCCTTCCACCTGTTGATGTCTCATACATCTGTATGAGAAAAGAATGCAGCACAGGCTTGGATGAGGTAACGCAATGCAACAGGTGGAAGTAGAGTACCCAGTTCTCCTGTTGTAGGGCTTGTATTAGCTCAGAGCAGGCTCCCCATGTTTAAAGAAATGGAGGTTAGACGATCTCAGGTGAGTCTGAAGGTGAGTTTCAGTCAGTATAAAAAGTCTCTTGGGCTAGTATTAAATTGCGGTGTCAGATTATTTGAAAGAGAAGCTAAAGTTTATCTGGAGAGAGAAAAAAAATAGCTTATCCCATGACTGAGAGCACAATACAGTTTTGAACAGAAATGATCAAATACTTCTGTGGTATACTGGTTTACAATTGGAACCCATCTGTGGACTGCAAATTGCTTTCTGGATAGCTGGTCCTTACTGCATCAGTCTGATATTTTTGGCTGATGCTCATTGACAAGTGATTACTTTTCAGACCTCATATTTGAAGATGTTTTAAGATGTTTCAGCTGCTCAGCTGCTCAGACTTTCTGGAAAAAAAAACTCTCTGTAAAAAGAATGCTCTCTGAAATGGAATACCTGGCTAAAGTTGTATATTGCCCTACTAGTGGTAGCTCCATTCAGAGCAGATCAGGCAGACCTCTGGATAATCTTACTGAATAAATATTCATCAATACGACGTTATTTTACTTCTTGTTATTCATTTAAGCTAAAATTTGCAATATTATGCTTATCTCTGGAGTAGCAAAAAGCTCACCATTACAAATCATATCTGTAGAGGTATTTCACGTAATAAATTCTCCAAGCCATTTCTAATCAAGTTCAAAAACCTCACCAGGAACCATTGTATGGCATAGTGGAAAACAGTGTCCCAGTATGAAATTCTCCTTTAGCACACTCAGTCTTGGCAAGCTTATCACAGGTGTTGAATTGAAGTCTCTGGAGTATGTGATCCTGTCATACCCTGTGTTTCTACAAGCTGAGAGCTGTCACAGGTGCTCTTTAGGTGGGCTCCAGTTAGGGTTTTCTATTTTGGTTCTCCTTTTATCCATTCTTTATAAAACCTCTAGAAAGCCTCTCGATAGGTATTACAGGTGGTACACTGGAAAGGACCAAAGTACATGAACAACCAATATTCTCCACAAGCTTGCTCCATTTGATCATGCTGAGGTGGAGAGCGTGGCGGGGGGACTTGGCAGGTGGAATTGCTTGTGGTGGGCAGGAGGGGTAGAGCTGCCCAAAGATGCGCTTTGCTCCTGTTCTGTCAGAGGTCTTGCCTAGCAAATGCTGGGCGAATCTGGGGAAGTTTGACAAATCCACATGCTGTTCCATGAGTGCTGTACTGAGCTAAAGCTATCCTGAAAAATTCAGGCCATGAGATTTTATTGCTAAGCTTATGGAGAGGCTTTTATTCAAAGGGGTGCTTTTATGGAACAATAGATGCCTCATTTCTCCATGGACTCATCTATATTCACTTTTAGAAGAACAGTGGGGAAATAGTGACACTCAATACTAAAAGATAAACAGACATTTGTGTAACTCAGCAGTTAAAGAACACTTTTAGTAAACAACAAACAAACAGTGCCATTAAATGGCTCTTTGATCCCTGCTTATTTAGATTCTGTTCTGAGAGCTGCAAGACCAACTAATTGGCCAAGAAGACATTCAAAGCCAATCATTCAGACAGGAGATTTATAGCAAAACTTTTAATTTAAGAGCTTTTTACCTTTGTAAAAGTGTCTGTATCCTTCCTAACTCTTTATAAGGAAAATATAATCAAAAGTTGTGGCTATGCTGGTATGACAGTCCAAATAACAGGCCTCTCCCCTGCTCTTAGTTTCTAAAGCTGCCTTCAAACCTTCTATGCTATGCTATGGAGTTTTTAGTGTTGTGGTGGTTTTATTATCTCTAAAAGGTGGATTAAATAATTTTATGATTATTTGAATTGTTATGGAGGATGTAGATAGGAGAATGCCGTATATCTTAGAAGCAGCCATCCAAACAGGAAGGATGGTTGAAGGCAATGAATATATGCCATAGAAAACCGAACTGCAGCTCCTTGGAAGAGCTCTAACTCCATAGGCATAAAAATCAACATTAAGTTGGTGCCAGACAAACCAGTTTGCTTTGCTTGGACAAACAGAAATGTTTCAATTTTTGAAGGATCATAAATATCATTTCAATTCTCGTATGCAAAAACTGAAGCAAAATCTTTTGTTCTGTTTGGATTATCCTAAATCCCCTCAGGAGTGTAATTTTCACAGCTGTAATTTCCTTTTGGAGGGAAGCGAGAATCTTAACCAAAAAAAAAAATCCCAGAGAGCCTTTTTATAGATTTTTTTTTTGTAAGGAAGGTGTTAAATAAATTTAATGTGCATTGTTAAAGAAAAACTTTGTGATGTGAAGGTGATTTGCACCAGAAACAATGGCAGAAACAATGAAAATGGAGGCTGCAGCAACAGGGAGATGTGTAAGCATCAACTGTTTGTTGCACTGGAGGACAGGCAGAGTGGACTGGATCTCCAGGCTGTGTGGAAAGCAGAGACCTGTGGGGGATGAAAGTTCAGTGAGGCCCTGTGTCATTCAAAAACATCTAATCAGAAGAAAAAAAGATAGAAAATATGCTTATCTGGAAGAAATAGAAAAGTTCTGGCAGGTGGCTAGGTGGGGTTTAGTTTTGCTCATTCAACAGCAACAGTGAGCAGAAGTGGCAAAAGAACACCAGAGTCTCAAAGTGTGTTCTCTAGCCATGTGCAAGTGTGTAAAGCTTTGGCTACTTTTGCCTTTTGGCATCTTCTAAAGCGCAGGGAGTCTGCGCTAGTGGCTGGAAGGAAAAGCTCTTGGTAAGGCATACTGTAGGGCTCTCAAGTGAAATCTCTAGTCCTGAAGTGCTCTAGGCAATGCAGGATGAAATCCTTTCTCCGTTGTAATCAAAAGGCCACTTAATTTAATGGAGACAAGATTTCATCTGTTGAAACATGCAACTGTCTTACACCCGAGTCATTCATTGCCGTGTTAAGCACTGCTGAAGCAGCATGTTAGTATTTTTATATCCTCTTTGCATTGACCAAATAGATTTATTTAGAGCAGCAGCAAATTTACTGTCTCAAACATTACAACAGTGTGCTGTCTGTAAGGGTACATATGAAGCAATATTGAAATGTTTAACTTTGAAAATAAGGATTTTGAGGAAACCAGACCAGACATAATCATGTATCTCTAGGTTTGGACTACCTTTAGATGGCTTAAGGTAATGGGAGGTTGGAATGAGGGGGGTGTACAGTATGAGAGCAGAGGTACTTCATTAGAATAGAAGCTTAAATGTGCTTTTTTATTATTATTTATTTTTCCAGGTGAATTATCTACTTAGAGCATTAGCAGAAATAAAAACTCCCTTCTTGCTATTTGGAATAGATCTCCTTTACAAAGGTTTGCTAGAAACACTTCAAAGACTGTGACGCATGCACATATATGTAATTTCCTTTCACATGGCATAGACCTTTTGGATTTGGTGTAGATATTGAAGAGCTCAGGGAATGCTAGTTTCCTTTTCCTATTTGATATCTCAGATAAAATCATCTCAGCATCCTGTATAGGAGACCTTAGGCAGATGGGATCTTCATGTACACATTCCTACTCCAAATTAAATTTATATACCAAATGTGTATCAAGTACTTTCATCTCAAACTAAGACTTGGCATGGCATCTGTTAAAATCAGGTGAGGAATTCATGTTGACAGGAATGATTTGGGTGATACAGCTGTGCAGGCAAACCACAAGAACAGTCAATCTACAGACCTTGCTGAAAGACAGGAGGAAAATCCTGACAAATTATTTCTCCATCCTTCCTGTGTTTCACAGAATATCTAATGTCAATGAGAACTGGAAAGGATCTTGACTTTTTGATAGCACATCTTAAAGAGCAAGGCAGTTTACAGAGCAAGTAAAAGTGCTTGCTTCAGGAAGATGAACTGTGACAGTTTTATCAAGTTTTTAATTTATGTTTTAAGGAGGTGTAAGTGATTCCAATCAGAAGCTTAAACTAGCTATTTATATTCTTTGGCATATCTAAGCTAATGTATGTGAACTTGTCCAAAATTATTTGGCTTGGAAATTGAGATGGAAATTTCATGAGAATGTAGTGGGAGATGTTTCTAGTAGCTCATGAATTTTCAATGTTGGTAACAATATAAAGAAAATCCTTCATTTATGTGTAGGAAAAACAAGATTTTTAATGATAGTAATATTCAAATAAAATACTTGCTGTACTGAAATAATTGATGAGCTAAACTACCCTCTGATCCTTTTGCCAGTCTACCTCTCTTAAGAGATAAAGACTTTACTCTCAATGGCAAGAATTTCTGTTCTCTGTAACTCTGATAGAAACTATTGTATAAAAGCCAAGATAAAATACATAGACTAAAACTTTAAGCACACATTATAGTACTGGAGTGAGTGGGTTTAAATTTAAAACAAAAATCTGATCTCACACTGGAATGTTCTGTTTCAGGAAGTGGTACTGCTAAGAATGTAATTTAAGGTATTGTTTTAGTGGTATTTACCAGTCTGCTGTGATGCATCAAACCTAATTAGAAGATGAGCAAAATATAGACCTTGTTAGATGTGGCAGTTCAAGGACAAGGGACATGAACTCTGTACAGAATTGCTCGAGACTGCTGAGGGCATCCTCACCAGATACACAGTGCTTGTGCCCAACATTTCCATAAGCACAATATTTGGCCTAAAATGTACTGTGATAAAATTGCTTGAGAAAGGGGAAATCAGAGAAAAATCAGGGCCTAACAGAAGTTGTGGTATTAGAGACTTCCTTGAGGTGAGAGATGGTTACACTTCCAGGATGGTTGGTAGGTATGGAATCTACTTCTCCATGATTGCCTCAGCAACACAATCATCTGCCCTCTTAACACACACTAGTAAGAGTGCAGCAGAATGGAGATAGTGTGGCCAAACTTTGCTGGCTTCCCTGTGGAGGGGGTAGCCTGATGGTGCCGGTGAAGACATTGCAGCCAAACTCTTTTGTACTCCCTGCAGAAGTGGCAACCTGGTCATACCATGCAGCTGATAAGCCCCACAGTATGATAAGATGTCTGCTGCTGGGCCAACACTGGTGGCAGATCAGTCCCTTATGATGGACTTGCTTAATTTTTTCCTCATTCTAATCTCATTATAATACCAATACACATCCCCTTCCCAAAAGTTACCCATCTCCAAGGAACAACAACTCCTCACTGAGCATGCTGTCTAGATTTTAGGTTGACCTGAGAGACCTTTTAAACCAATGAATAACAAATATGACTATAGTCACTCAAACTTCACCTAAATGTAAAAGAAAATATATAAAAGGTGAACTAAGGAGAGAAAGAGTAGGAAGAAATAAGAAGCTCCCTTCTAAGCTTCCTAAGGGAAGAAGGGAGAGGAGACTCAGAAGGGAGAGGGAAGACTCCATCATAACTTCTGGATCAGTTGATGAGTTGGACCCCTTTCCTCCCCTGGGGTAGGGATGGTGCCTGAGGAGACTCCTCACGGTTGAGAGCAGTCTCTCATTTTCTTGGCTGAGTGATGACTGTGCATTTGTACACTAGGCAGTAGCAAAGAACTGTATTAGAGAATTTCCTGTACTGACATCTGAAACCTCCTGCGTAAAAGTTGGATTTGAATAAATTGTGCTATTTGTGAACTTGACTATTTGTTTTGAAGGCGTTTGGACCTACAGCCGACTGACTGTGAATCTGGTACTGCCAGAGTCAGGCCTATAGTTACCGCAGTATTTGGTATCCCTCTTAAGAGATGAGTCCAGCCGCCCCCAGTCCCTCTAAAATTTGAGGATCAGCTGGAATGCAAGGGGATTCATCTCTTACCAAATTTGCACAAACACATTCCACTCCCCTCCTTCATACCGCAAGAGGTACACAGAAACAGTAAAATGTAATAAGAAATACTTGTCTGGGTGTGAAAATGTTACAGTTTGAAAGCCNCAAAATGTAATAAAAAATACTTGTCTGGGTGTGAAAATGTTGCAGTTTGAAAGCCATAGTGGTGGCGGGGGAAGGAAATATCAAATCAGTATCAGATTCACAGTCTGGGGTCTGTAGGTCAAATTGCCTTCCTAGGGCAAATCGAGTTCCCAAATAGTGTAAAAGGTCGAGTCTGGCAGTATCGGATTCACAAACAGTCNCGATTGCCTTCCTAGGGGCAAATCGAGTTCCCATATAGTGTAAAAGGTCGAGTCTGACAGTATCGGATTCACAGTCTGTCAACTGTAGGTCCGATCGCCTCCCCACAAACAAGTAGTCGAGTTCACAAACAGCAGGATTTATTCAAATGCAACATTTACAAAGCAGATTTCGGATGTCAGTATAGGAAATTCTCTACTACAGCGTGGGGTTTTTAGCCAGCTCTGAAGCACAAATATGCAATCATCACTCACCCCACAAGACGGGAGAGGGCTCTCAGTCTCGAGTCTCCTCAGGCGGCGTCCCAACCCAAGGGGAAGAAAGGGGGATCAGCCCGTCGACTGACCCAGAAGTTACAATGGGGTCTTCCCTCTTCCTTAGTGTTCTTCTTACTGTCCCTGTTACTAGTTTGCCTTTTATATATTTTCTTTTACATTCATGTGGAGCTTGAGTGACTCTAGTCATATTTGCTTTCGTTATTCATTGATTTAAAAAGACTCCCAAATTAACCGAAAATCTAGAGAGCATGCTCAGTGGGATGGGGTTGTGTATTGGTATTATAATGAGATTAGAAGGAGGAGAAGTTTGAGCAAAGCCTATAGGAAGGGACTGATCTGCCACCATTGTTGGCCCAGCACCAGACATCGCACTGTGCTGTGGCCCATCAGCTATGTGGCACCACCAGGCTGCCGCCTCTGCAGGGAGTACAACGGAGTTTGGCCACGGTGTCTCTGTTCTGCTCCACTCTTCGTTTGCTCTTACCACTGTGTGCTAGGAGGGCAGACTGTGTTGCCAAGGGAATCGTGGAGAGGTAGTTTCCACACATACCAGCCATCCTGGAGGTGGCAACTGTGTATCACCCCAAGCAAGCCTATTCCAGGGCTCTGTCACCCTCACAGGAAAGTTCTTCTTCACATGGAGATTAAATAATTAATAATATGGACAATTAGTAATATGGACAAAACATTACTGAGTCTCTGGGATTGTTTTGTACTTAATCTTACATTAGCACAATGGTAGACCATACTGCTAGGATAAAAGAAAAAAATCTATTTGCATTAGATGAAGTTTGTTATGTCTAAAGTAGCATTACTAGGTATCATGACTCATGTTACTTTAAAAGGAGAAATGCAAACTTCATCAGATATGATTATACACTTGGTATTATGATTTTTTTTTCTAAAAATCTATGTGCTGTTCTTAAGGTACAAAAGCTTGATATAGAGAATGCAGTTCACTCCTCTGTTTAAGAAAAAAAAAAGTAAGAACATACCCAGACACTAGAAGGCTAGTTTAAAAAAATATTTTTCTTCAACATTGTTCTGTGTTCAAGGAGAAAATAAAGGGGAAAAAGTAAATCCTGAGATCTTAGAACTAAGTTTTTAAACTTTTTCCTGTTTGATTTTCTCATTACACTCACAGACTTGAGAGTAGAATTCTCCTGGCATGATTTCTGTCCTTTTAAAACTCTTTGCTATGAGGATGAAGGCAGCAGCAGAATAAAACTTCTCTTGCTGTAATTGTAGTGATGAAGCTCAAGGAGGTCACAGAGGGAATGAGTTTCACAGCTCATGTTTGAACCTGGTTACTTTTTGCCTGAAGGTCAGGCTGTCTTTTAAATTTGCAAGAATTTTTTTCTGAAAAATCTGAAATCCTCAAAATTTGTCAGCCTCCCATAACCCCCTGCTATTTAACAATATCCTTAGTTGCAGCAAAAGTTTTGAAATGGCCAGTCCATCAAAGTGTAGTGGGATGAACAAGGTGAGAAGCTCAAGGCATTAGGAAAGTTGATAGCAACCAGTCTCTCCTGTTGTTCTACACCAAGCCGGCACTGCCTGTGGTCTGACTGATTATCACTTACAAAAATCCTAGCCCCATTGATTTTGGTAGGGATTTAGATTTGATTGCAACCCTTGTAAATGATATCCAAATCTGCCTAATGTGAATAATTTAATCCAATTAAATCTAATTATTTAATCTGATGATTTAATCTGAATTGTGCAGATGAAAAAGATGGCATTAAGACAAGGCAAAGTTTCTCACAGTAGGTTATTAGGAAAATTAAGGATTAGAGGATGAGACATGAGTGATTACAGTTTAAGATGGAGGCAGAAAACACATCAGGAATAAACAATTACTTTTTAAAACAATGCAAAATGAGAAGAAGGATACCCTGAATGCTCTTCTAGGACTGGCCCCAGCTTCCAGAGTTTGCCTCCCATGGGGATCAGATCTTTTTCACCCAGACTTTGCTATATAGGAGTGAAGCCTTAGTACTCTCTTGATCAGGCAGCTGTTTCAAGGTGAACATGTGTTTTGGCTTCCTTTTTTCCAAATGGCCCTAATCCAGCAATGCACATACGTAATCGCAGACATGTGAAGAGTTCAATGAGCTGCAGTGAGATTGTTTCTATGACAGACAAGACAAGAATACACATCAGTGTGTCCCTGGGCCTACAGCAAGAATATTGGCATTTGATAGGATCGTGTTCAGAGCGTTACACAGGCACAAAGTAGCTCGCACCTAGTGCTTTTCTGACACAGGACGCCTTTTTAACAAAGGTGAGCAAACACTGAAGCTAACATTGTATTTATATTTAAGCAAGTGACTGCAGAAAATCTAACACGAAACAGCATCTCAGATTCCCCTCCCTTACGTGTTTTCAAAGTGGTGTTCAGCCTAATTATTATCACACAAAGTTGGAAGTCCATGCACATCACATAATGACATTTTATTTTGTCATAATCTTCTGGTTGAATTAGTGTAATTGACCCATCTGCTGTGATTCTGTAATACTTGCAGTGTGTTGCAGAACATACGTACAATATTTTGTTTTTCTTTGAGTAAAGAATTGCTTATGTCTGTTAACTATATATCTACATTCTATAAAAATCGCTCACCTGAAGGACACATTACAAACATTTCTCCTTTCAAATTCCTTAAACTAGAATCTATTCTATATATTGAATTGTATTGTATTGTGGTATTAATTTCAGTAATTAGCAATGGTATCTATATTGTTTTTTTTTTTACAAACTACTTTTTTCTTTTTTTAAGTTTGTGTAGTCCTGGCAAATACATGTGCTTCCCTTTGATTCCTCTTTCTCTTTCAGAGTGCATCCTGTACCCACCTGACAAGACACTATTTACCGGTAGTGGCAACAAATGTGAGGAGACAGCCTTTAGTACATATAGATAGGCTCATTTACACACAAGTTGCCCTGGATTCTGTGAGAATAGAATTGCCTTTCTTTGTACATTCTTGCATTTATGCACTGGCAACCAGCAAAAATAATTGCTGCGTGTAACCCAGCACTAACTCTCTCTAAAGTTTTTAGTTCTGTTTTGAGGTTGCGATTTTTTTTCAATATATAAATTTCTTAATTAAAAAAAAAAACTTAAAGAACAGATAAGATCCCAGACAGGATTTTATTTATGGGTGGGGGAAGTATTATACTGATATAAAGCTGTAATTGCGTGTTTAATTCAAAGGAATTACATTGCCTCTCTGCTATGGCAATGAGCAGAAGCTGCTCTCTGGTGTCTACAAATCAATGAATAATATTTCTAGTGCAAAAGCATTGAGGATGCACCAATAGTGAACAGTAAAAAGAAAAAGGTTGTTTCTGATTCGGTGAAAGGTTTCCTTTTTACATCTTGTTCTATAACACTGCTCACCATCGCTTGGAATGAAATACTAAGGTAATTTTGACCTTTGGTGCTGACAGAAACTTAATTCCTAGCAGCCCACTATTTATTTGAAATCCAGTATATCTGATACACAGGACTGGTCAAAATGTAGCCTTTTCACAAGGTATCCCTTTTTATCCAGATGCCAAAAAGATAAGGATATCAAAGATATTGCAGACCAGAGAGCAATTGTTACTCTAGAAAACCTCTAAGAGTTTTGACTCTTGCCAACATGTTTTTGTTTGTTGTAAATGAAATTATGATGTTGGTAAGTGTCATTTATTGGTATTGGAAGGGATTTTAGCTGTCCAGACTTTTAATTTGGTATTAATTTAAATTTAATATCAGACTATTTAAAATTGCATTTCTTCTGCTTCGAGTAGTACGTTACTATTGTCTTTCTATTCAAACTCTTCTCTTTTCCTCTTGATTTTGTAGGATGCTACAGTGCACCCATTGGTTGTTATGAGTGCATGCCAGAAACCCAGAATATAGTTTGGTGAAAAGATTTTTCAAATATATCTTTTTCAAGTAGGTGAACTCTGCAATACACATAATTAATATTCACCATAACTGTGGGAGGATGTGGAAAAAAAAGTCTAAAGAACAGCACTAACACATGTCCACCATTTCTTCTTGCCCAAGAAGCTATTAAGAATCTCATTTAATAAGGATCTGGGAAGAGAAAAGCATGGAGAGAGAATTTTTATAAGCGTTGGATTTAGAATTGAAGTTTTCACATCTACCATCATGATATCACTCTTTCACACAGAACAAGGGCAGTTAAACCTCCAGGACCTTCATTTCCTCTAGAAATCTTTCATGTAATATATATGAAGGTTAAGAAGGTACTGACTTTTGTTTCTGTGATTATGCAATGCTTAAGTCTAAGTCTGTTGCCTTAGTATAGATTTTTCTTCTGTTTAATAGACTCAGCTTCTGGCATGTTAGAACAAAGGTGCACACGTGTACTCTGCTGCCAGCTTTTGTTACTGCTTCAGTTTAAAAACAGAATTGTGAGTATGTATCATTGTGTTTTCAAAGGAAAAAAAGATCAGTGAAGGTCTTTTGAGAGTCTGAGTCTTTTTTTTTTTAATGAAAACCTGTACATTGTTTTCCCTGTGTAACTGACACCTTTACACATTCTTACATTTAAACTGATGTTCCATGTTTTGTATTTGAAGTAGATCACAGGACGTTTGGTGCCAGAGATCTTGTCTTTTGCTATATTTCGTAAGGCAACTTCCATGCTTACAGTGTACCCTAAATAATAAATAAATCAGATAAAGAGCTTTGCAAGCCCTTCAAACAAATATAAGGCATATGATATTTCACTTCTATGAATATGACAGCACCTCCTGCAGAGGTGAGAGAATGCAAAAAAGTATTATAGTGAATATATAGGGAACTTACTGTGTCAAAATAGGCCTTCAAAGAATATTTAAATTGGTATTTTGAAAACTTTGCTTCCCTTTGCCTCTAAACCTCCATTTAGCATCACTGCAGAAGCTGAACACTGTGACCACAAGTGAACTTAGAGAAACCCGGTAAGGCAAGGCAAGGCAGTACCATGGTGCTTAGCTTTTGAATTAGAGGCTAGGGCTCAGTCACAAATTGAAAGACGGATTATGGTGGGGTTTTTTGTTTGTTTGTTTTCTTTCTTCCCTGAAAGTTGCCAAGTGCTTTGAGATGTTGAGATACTCTTCTGCTTTTAATCTGAATTGGACCTTTAGTGAGGGACATTGTGTCAGAATTAAAGATTCCTCAAGCTCCAGTTGAGCCCTTTTTCTCCCAGGGAAGGATCGGGCTGCTGCTTGCACAAGGGAAAAGGAGCTGCTACTGCCTATTTGTGAACAGTAGCACTTGAGGTCCTGATCAAGATCAAGGGTCTGTCACGCTGCACGTGGCATAGCAGGAGTTGGCCACGCAGCTGATGTGAACCTAGGTTAACAAGGGAAGAAGAGTGGGAGGTGCAGAGAAGGGTACGACAGCCAAAGATTGCACAGCAAGTCACTGATAGATGTAAATGCACATTTCACACTAGCAGAAGCTGTTTTCCTGCTCTGCTTTACCTGTGAATAATTGACCAGCTGAGCAAGAAGATGTGTTTAAACAATTACCAGCTTACCCTGATCTTCAGTACACAACTCGTCAAGTACACTCCAGCTGTGCGAGCTGAATATTGCATCCCACGTCGTGCCGATTTTCTCTATCAGTAGTGTATAATAGGTGTTGCATGCATTATTTTTTTCTCTTTAAAGTAACCTGGATAGGAGAGGATAACTCTAACAGCTAGTTATATAAGAACAAGTGTTCTATAAGAACAAGTTGTTCTATTTTCTACTAGGATGCAGTCTACAGTTGTATATTTTTCGTTTCTTAAGCAGTGAAGAAAGGCAGGTGTGTTTTAAACTAGCTAGCTCTATTAAAGAGAAATCACCACTTCTTCTTGCTTTGCTGGAGAAAGAAATTATTAAAAGAGAGTCTGCCTTTTCCCTTCAAACAGATCATTTTCCCAGCCTGCACATGCCTCTTCCCTAGAGAACTCCTGGGCTCAGGTAGGTGGTCAGCACAACATGACTCAGTATAGCAGAGGACTTGGAGTCAGTAGCATCCTTCAGAAAGATTGATGGGGGAAAAAATGAAAGGTAACAGCGGTGATATGTGAAGAGAGATTTCCATGTAGTTCTAACTTCTTTGTCACATTTATTGCTCCTCCACTGATGACACAACTCACAACTTATTCAAATTTTACCATTATTCAGAACTATCTTTTCCTGCACGATCCAAGCACTTTTCATTTCTCACACCTGTCCTCAAAAGCACTTTCATTCCTCAAGCAGAGCAGAGGAATAAAATATATCTACAATGTGTATTACAGTTAATATACAATGAATGATCCTTACCTGTGTACATAAATGTCACAACTGATCAATTGCTGAGCATTTTTTGTCTCTCTAAGATACTCAGTGAATTTTTTCCTTTTTTAGGAAAGTTTTATATATTGTATGAACACAGAGGTTAAGGAAGTTTGCCATTGGAAAAAGGGACTATATATATGTCAAGAATATAAGAAGTGCCCATGGATGGACACTGTGATTTGGCCTACGATAGCAGGTTCTCTGCTGCCGTTCTACTGCTCTGGAGAACGTGCTGGGTGCAATGATGCCTATGAAGGTGTTTGGTACCACAGGTTACAGTCTGGCCCTACCTTTGTGCTGTGCAAGAGCCCTGAGATCACTGGTGACTCAGACAGGGTGAAAGTTAAGTGCAGTAAATGAGCAAATGCAAGGTAAGAAGCACAGTTAAAGGTGAAGAGGTGGGAGGGGTGGAAAAGCTATGCTTAATCCTGGCCATGTGGTCCTGCCAACTTCCTGTGATTGGGCAGTCATGGGATCTGATCAGCTTGAGGAATCCTCCTCCTCTTGTTCCCTGGGGCTGCAGCTGGGCACAGCTGCCTGTGCTGCTGGAACATGAGGGAAATGGGAATCTGAAAACTGGTGGAGAGTGGAGTGGGACTGAGGCAAATGACTGCCATGGTGTGCTTGAGTTGTCATTTTTCACTGAGAAGTGTATCCTTTTCAATCCTAAAATGTTATGTCATACACTAAAAATATTTTTCATTGAAATTGCTAAATGTAAGTTGCTGTGTTGCTTATTGATTATTTTGGACCTATGTCATTTCTTCTATGAAAAATACAATTTCTGAAAACTAAAAAAACTAAAAATTTCCAAAAGTTTATTTGCCTTTTTTTTTTCCGCCCACAGTTAGGAAAATTAGAATTAAATATTCTGTTTAGGTTATTGTTTTTTGATGAAACTAAAATATTTTAATTTCTTGAACTAAACCAAAATATTTAGCTTTGAATCGCCAAGAATTTTGCCAAGCTCTCGAAGTTGCATTTTGGTTACTGTATCACTTATGTTCTTCTTGAACGGTTCAGTTGTGTGATATATTGTGTGATATCGCAGTAAATGATAGATTAACCAAGAAACATAATAACAAACAGTAATTTACCCCAGGGATTATGATGGGGAAAAGAGGCAGATGTAATTTAATGCTGAAGAGATTTGAAAACAGACATTGTTTAGATTCAATAAACATAAATGTTTCTGTATAAGAACACTGACACAATTTGTTTGATCATGTAAACCTTGCAGTGTGAAACTTTATATTACCTCAGAAATTTCATGAAACTTAGAAATTATGGAATAGCCGGGATTGAAAAGGACCCCTCTAAGTTTCTGGTCTGAAGGAGGGTCCTCTAGAGCAAGCTGCTCCAGGCTGTGTCCAGCTGGGTTTTGAATGTCTCTGAGCATGGGGACTGGAATTTCATGCATTTCTGTCTTTGCCTGTTGCCTCTCATCCTTTTTCTAGGCACCACTAAGAAGAGTTTGACCCTGTCTTTATTTCCCTCTTCTTCTCTATCAAGTATTTTTGCAAAAGTTAGTAACAAAATACTGGCATTTGTTATGGGAAGTATATTAGTTTTCATCCAGCTTTCTCTTAAAAATGAGACCAAGGATAGGAAGATAGAGAAGAGAGAAGATGAAGGCAGAATTGTCTAGGCATGAACTAGTTTGCATAAAAGAACTCTTTTTTTTTTTTTGGTAATGCATGGCACATACAGGACCACATAACATCAAACCCCTTTTTATTCAGTAACATAATAGATCACAGCTAAAGTCATTAATGCTTTTATTGTGCCTGTCTGAATAGTGTGCCTGAAGTAGGAGCTTCAGGCTTTTAAAATTATTTATAAGTTTATGCAGACAAGATTGTCTCTATCCTTAAGTCAAATAATTAAATACCTCCTGGAGAGAGAAGAAAAGGTGCACTGGTCCTACCCTGCATTTAGATGCAGTCTCTGGTTTTCATGGGTGTGCTCTGTAGTTGTGTAGGGCCTAGAGGGCAGAATTATTTAAATGCTGATAATTTGTACCAAATATTTAAAGAAGTTAATATCTGGGACATCTTTTTCTTCTATATCCTCCTCTCCAGAGGAGTTGTGCCTCTGTCTAGATGGATGCAATTTAAGGAGGATTTAAGCACAGATTGTCTACAGAGGACCTTGAGGGAGAGGAAACTGGTGATTGTCACTCTGATTTCCTTTGGTGAGGTCTGCTGGCGGCTATTTAGTTGGTTGTCCGTGTCAGAACTTCTTGGTCCCTTGCTGGATGCAATGGGAAAAAGAATGGGCCACTTTCACACTTTCAGACATTTTTCTCCAAAATTAAGGCACAATTTTTATTATTTTCTGCTTAAGAAAATACAGTCTCTCTCTCCAAGACTGTTTAGCTACAGCCAAGACTGTGTGGCCGCAGAGCAGATAAGAGATACAAACCTGTCCTGTAGCATCTGTTTCAGTGCAATAGCTGGACCCCCTGGTTGAGGACCTGAGTGAGGCCCTGCTCTGGCTGGGAAGCAGCAGGTTCTGCATAGCAAAGCTCTCCTGCCTGCACTTAGCAACACTCTGCAAGGGAAGTGACATGGGCAACACGTGGACAGGATGTGGATTTCTGTGTTGTATTCCACAGGTATTTTTACTATCCAGCATATCCTCCGCTCCTGGATTTTAATATGACCTGGTGGAGTATGCTGAATTTGCCTCTTTATATATAGCAATTAATCATCTTTTATATGAACACTCCCTGCCTTATACAGCGCTGTATTCAGTGCTGCTGTTGAGCGTCCTGAAGAAGGAAGATCAATTAATATAGACCTCTTATCCCATACAAATTGTCACTTGACAGGACCATGAAAGAAAGTTTGAATATCCGGTAACTCTGGCAACTCTATCATTCTTATTAGATGGATTTGTAGGAGAGGTCATTTCGACCTTTAAAAGGATTTGGCTGTCTTTCTCTTCACAAGAGCAAGGGGGAAGAGGAGAAAGGATGGTGAAAGAGACTCGCTCGCCCTACAGAGGTGACGCAAGAATAGCTGAGATGAAGAACATTGCCTTGCAAAAAAATTTATGCAGCTGACTATCATCTGTTCCTTTAAAAATATTAGTTTTTGAATGCATGCTAAGAAAAACGAATTACGGGCAGAAAAAAACAGTGGCTCAACTGAAAAACAGTAGCACCTTTGAAATTGGCAGTTTTCCATGTACTGTGGTATTTGTAATAATCCATACTGATGAAACAAACATGAATAATATTGCTGGATGTTATGCTACTGCTTCCAAGTGCATGCAGTGGTAATTCAAGAATTGCATACATATAAATGATCTTAAAGATGACTTCAAATTATACCAGAAGTCTTTAGCAGAATGATGTCACGCTGGACTGCTGCCAGTCCTAAGAGTTGCTTACACACCAACTTCCAGTCTGCAGAATTTCTCCAGCACAGTATAAGGGTTCTTTGTGCTTAAGAACTAGCCATCTGAAAATAAAGGATCACAAAAGGGATTTTATTTTCATTTATGATGTATTCTGCCACAAAAAAAGAAATAGTTTACAAGGGTACAAGGTAGTTACAAGTTACAAGGGTAGATTGCATAGTATTACCAATTTTAATCATCATTTAAATCAGCAGGCAGGAAATGTAGTTTTAAATAATCAGTTTTAATCTTCTTTTGCTTATTAGTTACCTTCCTAGACGAATGCTGGACCTCCATGGTTGGTAACTGCAAGAACGCGCTGATTTTCACCTAAATGCAACATTTATGCTCAGTGTGGTAGTACTTCCTCTTCTTTTTTAAATTGGGTGAATATATTTTAAAAGTACATATATATAAAAATACAATGCATATGCTTCACCAGCAAGTGTATGTACATATGTATGTATATACAAGTAAGTGTATATACATATGTATGTATACATATGCATGTATTTAGGCTGAATCACTTCTAGTCAGATTGTAATTTTAAAGTAATCTACAAGAATGATGAATGCCTTATTATGATCATGTGCTTATCTTCTCTTGGTGTCAAATGGCAATTAAAAAGCAAAAAGTGAATGTTGTTATTTGTTTTAGTTAAATTGGAACACCTTATATAGCTGGTTACTTAGGGAAAGCATTCATATATTTAAAAGGATTTTAAAAATAATTGATTCATTAAACAAAGTAACTATTGGCTGTGATTAACAAATTATACTAATAGTTGCTGATCATCATGTCTGTCATGATTTTAGAATTAGCATATCTCAGCCTATAACACCTTATTTATATTTATGGTTTGGAAGGGGATAGAGAGATACACACATTATTTAAGCAAGCCAAAAATTTCTCAGCTATGAGTGAATTAGTCACTGGATTTAAGTAACTAAACAAACAGAAATACAGAAAATACAGTCCCCTACACTTGCAGAAGAGGATGCAGCTTTTTAACTGGTTCTGAATGTTGCCAGATTTGGGTCAAAAACTCCCAACTCATGAGTTAGCTGGTTTAGTCATTTGCTTTCAGTCTTTCACATATACTATAAGGGATATTGATGTTTTTTTAATACAAATAATTTCTTAATTCAAATACTAATTATTAATTCAAATAATAATTATAGTAATATATGTATTGATGTGAGTAGCCAATATTTATATTTAAAATTTATACAGATTTACTAATAAAGATATGCTGAATTCAAATTAGGATTATGATTTAAACATATTCCTGCACCCTCAAATCCACTTTAACATACAGAGTTATGCAAAAGGATGGGAATACTCACCCATCAACCAATAGCTGTGGATTCAGATAATTGCAAAGAACCATCTCCATCTTGTACACAGGATGAAGCTGGACCATGAGGTCCACCTTAAGTAAAATAATATTAACGATCAAGCCTTGCTTCCAAAACATGGTAGAATCACCACTGGACTAATACAGCAAAAATGTTATTAAATGATACTAAATTCACTTGAGAGAGAATGTCAGTATGGCACGGAGGTGCAGAACTAGTCTGCTGATTCATCCTGACAGTCGGGTCAGGAAGGCCACCTCATTAACTCAGAAGTATAAAAGACGAAGCTTTTCTTTGAGGCGAAAGAGAGAGAGAGAAAAAAGGGATAGGAGAGATCCTACAGGCAGAAGCCATAAGATCACCCGGTTCAGGAGGGAGCTTGAGGACTAGAGCTTACGTTACAGTACATTCCTGCTTGCAGGCTTTGCCTTTCCTGGAAATGGGAAGAAAGTCTGTCTTCAAACTCAGCTGGAGGGACGGGTGCACAGGAAGGTGAGTGGTGATCCCAGTTTGAGACCCTGTCTGCTGTCCGTCTGGCAGCAGCACAGTGGTCCTGTTGTCACGTGCTGTGCCCATCCAGGACCAGCAGTCTCTCCTGGGCTCAAGCACACTCATGAGCGCTCGCAAAAGCACAGGGCAACTCAGGGCTGCCGCACATGGGCTTTAGCATTCTCACTCGGGGTGACACTGCCTTCCTACAGGTGAGTGTCAAGTCCCCAGTGACGAGTAGTAGTACTTTCATGAGCTACAGTTGCTAAAGCTGGCAAGTGGTCACACAGCATTGCAAACTTCCTGCTTTTCCAGAGATGGTATTTTTAAGATGTGTCAAATATAAATGTGGAATGGCAACACAGTCAAATTCTCCCTCTCTCCCTCCTAAAGCCAGAAGTATGCTTTATTTTGTTTTGTTTTGTTTAGGTTTTTTTTTCAGGTAACAAGTCAGTTTTGAGAAAAGAGAAAAAGATTTTGCTTTTGAAACAGACACCTTAGTTTCCAAAATTACTGTGATTTTTCTGCAAGATGTTCCATAGAAAATGAGCTGCAATAGATGGGGTTCTCTCTTCGAGGCCAGGAAATCATAAATTCAGTCTTTTAACTGCTTCATTCTGATGACATATAGCTGTCTGAAGAACAGACACTCCTGATGAGGAGTCTGCCAGTTGATGGAAGGCAGAGAGATGTCACAAATTCATGTGTCCACTTGCTCATAAAGTATTTCCTTGTGGCAATAAAGACAATTAAAATAAGAGGCGGTTTTGTTCATATTACTTCCCCTTCAGGGAAGTGGTCCCTTCCCTGAAGGAATTCTCAAGGTCCTGAGCTAAGCTACTGCTTAGGAAATGTTAGGAAATGTTTAATGGCTTTTAACTCAAAACTATGCATCCGAGGCAATAACAAAGAGACATACTATACACTTTGAGAGGATGTCATAGCTTCTTGCATTTAAGCCTTGGACTGTCATTGCTTTGGCTTTGAGGGTGACTGGATCTCAAAAAGTGCAGTTCTGGGTACTGGTTCTTGAGATGCCTTCATATATCTGGGGTAGAAAGGAGCACTCCCTATCATGTGTGCAAAGCTATGCCCTGGATATACAGCAAAGTGAAGATGCTGAAGTGATGAAGCCTTTGAGTGCATTTGGCTTTTGCACTCTGAATCAATATTGTTCAGAGACAGGATAAATGTATGGATAGTGTAAAGCTGTATATCGCAACTCATAGAATACATGTCTCACAGAAATGTGCCATGTTTCTATAATTTACTTAGGAGAATATGAATTCCAAAATTGTTTTTAGGACCTTTTTTGTTGTTGTTTTCGGTAAAGAAAAATGGGATAGAGTTCTGAAGTGTGTGCTGAGCAATAGGAATTTCCACTGAAGACTATTCCCTACTGTGGACCCGGAGTTGTAGCTATACAGGCAGCACAAGAATGAGATAAGCTATTGACTATTTTGTTTCCAGACTTCAGCTCTCAGCAAAATCCTATGGCTTTGGAGCTGTCTGGGAGGATTATCAAGGACCAAGGTATTGATGGACAGCATATGATGCACTGCAAGTGAGATTACTTGAAGTCCTTTTCTTACATTAATGATCCTGCAAGATTCTACCTGGTCCACAGAAGCAATAGGACGTCTGACTTCCAAGAAATGAAAGTTTCCTTTTAATTTACTGGATCATAAAAAATCTCAGAATCAATCAATATCTATGCTCACTGACTGTGGTACTTTTAGGTGTTGCAAAGTTGGTGTGATGACATAGGAACTAAAACTGAGTGAGCAAAGGCAGGACTGGTAGAAGGCCAACAATCAAAAAACAATTTGAGAGACTGTGTTAGGGGTCTAGGAGATTGGTTATTCATGTAAGCCTTGGCCACCAAAACTTAAGCATATGCTTTTTTTTTTCTTCTAATCACTGTTTATGCAATATGAGAATAGCTTCAACTTGCAAACTGAACTCACAATCTGGCAGTTTGCTGGACAAGACTTGTATTTTTATGTGATTTTAGAAAACAATAATATGATTTAAATTCAAACTGATGTACAGCCACATATTGTGTACTGTATTATTCATTCTATTTGACATGGAAAATGACTGCTTCAAAATTCTGAAATGTCTGCTAAGTCTTGAGATATTTTTATTAAATTTCTGTTCTTCTTTTACATCATTGTTTTGATTTTAATGTGCTAAAAGAAGTTGAATTTAGTCTAATCCAGAGAATGTTTATTACGCATTCATTGAGTAAAATAGATGCAAAATAGCAAATGATAATACATAAATAAAATGTTAAAATAAATGAGATTTTGGCCTAGGCCCTCCATAATGTGCAGTAATCTCATCAAATATTCATGATCTATTATTTACAGTTATGCATATTCTGCATTATATTTAACTCTTCCATGTCAGAAGCCTGGAAAGGACTCTATAGACTTTTTCCATAAGGCATTGAGTAGATGAAGCATTTGTTAGATCAAATACTTGCACCAAACTGGGCAGTATATACCACTTCCCATGTGGACAGAAGAGCAAATGAGAGTTTCTGCAGGGGCAAAGCCTACTAAGATGAGCTTGCATGCGCTTCCCTGACTGAATAGAGTATTTTGAATGCAGACACCTAGGAAACTGTGAGCAGAAGGAGTAAAATAAGATAACAACGGAAAACAAAATCCAATGTTGGGATGAATGATGGTGTGCCCTCATAAGCATCTTTCTGGTCTTCACAGAAGTTCCCCTGAAAACAGCATATTTTCCCTTTTTCCTTCACCCAGGTAGAGGTGTACCTTAAACTGGCTAAAGAAAATTGCATGAGGAATCCTGGCACCACTTCCCTGAATGACATCTTTTGTCTGGTAGGAGTTTTGCCAACATTACTGAAGAGATAGGGAACACTATTTGTTTTCACACTTCTCCTTGGAAGCAAATCTTCATCATGGGGACTTGTCCTTGGATGATAATTTTTGTTATCCCAGCAGTCTGGGCAAAAATAAGGCATTCTTGCCAAATGCCTTACTGGGTCTTCGAGGCAATTACAGTACTAAAATATAAGCCTTTGTTTTTTTCCTATAAACTCTCTTCCAAGAAAATGGACTGTTACCTCTCAGTTAGAAATAGTATTCAAAATTGTAGTGATTTACATATCTGTCAGGCTGCTCATAAAGAAGGACTGTTTGTAGCTTGTTATATCAGTTGATTTACCACTTACAGTCCATGACTGCAATTCTAGAACAAGGATTTGATTAACCTTTGGGTAAATATTGGCTGATTTTGACATTGAGAGTTGGGCCCTTCTGTATGCATTTGGATGTGGACCCCTTCCCATTCTTTTCCTTTACCACATAGCCATATAACTTAACCTGTCATTTGTCCAACGCTTGTCCAACACTTGTCCAACACTCAGCTCTGTTTGCAGTACAATATGTCACTTGCTTAAGACCAATGGTGTGCATGTTTTTTGCCAAGTGGAAAACTGTACTAGATATATATGAAATTGCAAGGTGAGCATGGATGAGAATTACGTAGCAGCTTGCACTGTTAAGCAGTTAAGATTTAAGGACTGATCTTCTCTTCTTGTGGACAGTCCCACTTTATCAGTTTTTCAAATGCCGTAAAGAAGACCTGTGCCCCCATGACCTATCGAATCAGGGGAATATAGACTGAGTTATGTGGTTACCCTCTGCATAGCGCAGGGGTTGCTCACTGTTGCTTTAAAAAGCAGAGAAACTAACAAAAAAGCAGAGTTTCATTACTCTGCAAAGGAGATAGATTCTATCTAAGAAATTAGTTTAAGTTAAGAAAGTTTCTTACAGATGTCTTTGCTGTCATTGCTGTCATCATTAATATCACTGGACCGGACTGTCAGCCGCTTAAGGTAAGTGTAGGTGGGAGGCAAACAATGCGCCTGCCACAAAGCACATTAGTTAATAAAGCTTTTGTTACAACTTGATTCATTGTCTAGTTTGGAGTCAACAGGAGTTATTAAACATTTCAGAGAGAGAAAGGATTGCTATGACAACAAAGTATGAATAATTCATCTGAAGGGGAAAGGGGACATGCAATAATAGAACAATTGCTAAAATTCCTCTTAAAGGATTTGTGTGCATCAAAAGCAATAATAAAAAGGGGAAGTTTCAATATATGCTGTCTTGCTAACTGCAGGTTTAAAAATATCTGTTATCACCGGTGGCTTGGAAAATACTAGTGAAAGTACAAAATTGGCAGCAGCTTCTATGTGATACATCATGAAGAGGGACACAAACACCTCATCAGGAAATATCTCTGCACATTGAGAATATATATACATTTTGAGGGAGCTGGGTGCTCTGAAGTTGGTTAAAATTGTAGATTTTTTTTTTCTGTCTAAATGCTGAGCCACAAAAGTTAGAGACCTGATCCAAAATATCTGTAGAATATTGTAAAATAATGTTCTTTACATTACATCTTTACATACAGTCAGTTCCTCTGAGGAATTTATAGTCTTTTGCAGAATAATGTAAGGAAAGTTTCAGAAGAATTCCAGAAGAAATTAAAGAAAGAAACAAAAATGATTTAATGCAAGAATGAAAGTAGACTTACTGTCTCCATTGGTGTAGTGTATAAATGCCAATCTCATATCAAGAAGGCTTTAGCTGTGCATTTTGTCCCATTAAGAAACTCAAAAAGAACATACAGCATGTGCATTTTTAATGAAACATGTCAAATCTTACCTAACAGATTTTAAAAAAAAAGTTACACCTTTTCTTTCAAATAAAGATAGAAATCCACAAAGGAAACAATGACAGATCCCCTTAAATCCTCTCTGAGTCTACAAAATGGAATATCATGGATAGCGACAGTTGAAGATTTTCTGTCCTGCTTGGCTGATATGCTAGGTCACTTCAGATCTAAAGGAGAAGATATTTTAGAGTCTGATCACTACGGCAGTTCAAGCTTTAGTGTCTCTTCTTGCACAGCAGGGAGGTCTGGGCCTGTTGTTACCATGTATTCACAATATGGGACATCCTGGAATGACGCCACCAACTTAATTCCCACAGACTGTCCATATTCATCCTGTGGAGCAGAGCTAGATTCAGTACTGTCATTGCTGCAAGACCAAAGGTATCTCTAGTCCTTTTCAATGTAAAGCAATATCCTTACCCTTTCAGGCCATATTCTTGTACTGGTTCCTGATGGTGAAGGAACATCAAGGTTGAGGCTCCTCTCATATGAAAAGGATTTTCAGAGTGCTGCTTATGCATGTAACATTCGCATGTAAGCACAAAGTGACTCCAGAGCCATTAAGGTATGTATCTTGCAAGAAGATGTGAGAAGATAAGGACATAGGCAACCCCAGCAGCAGTCAGAACTGACCACTGTACAATACACAAGTTAACCCCAGTTTAGCTCTAATGACAGCCAGCAGCAACAATCTTCATGTTTGCTATCCCCTGACTCTGCAACTCTCCTGCTACTCATTTCTGTTCTTTTCTACAGAAGCCAGGAGGATGTGGTCACCCTCTCTGTGCTGTCCAAAGAGCCCCTAAGCGAAGAAACTCATCTGGTGCTTTAAATATAGCAATGAATGAAGGGGATGGGCAAAGCAAAGAAAAAAAAATTGTAGTGACTTTTCTGAGTCAAAACTGGGTCTGAGATGTTGAATCCCAAGACGCCTTTATGACTCTTGATTAAATAAATAAATAGAAATAGAGCATTATAGATTAGAGACTTTTAAATTGTATTTGGATAACTTAAAGTGAATTAGAATGATAAAACGAATTGTGATTAGTTTAATAAAATTTGATATCTTGTAATGTTTTGACAAAATTAATTAAGGCAGCCATTCTCCTGCAGCATAGAGATCAGTTACTGTGGCTGCATTGCTGTATTATTGTACTCAATAAAAATAGCCTTAGGATTTTTAGCATGTGAATTAAGCATACACTTCTAGCAGCTAAGTTGGCAAGAAAGAAGGTCAGAGCTCCTTTATCTGCTAAATGATCCAGGAACTGAAATAGTTCTACACAACAGGCCTAAAAAATCAACTTTGTAGAAAATCTTTAAACATAGATTCATGATTCTTGATTGATCACTTTTCTTTTTTCCTTTGCATAGTGGGTACTCATAGAAGTGAATATGATTTATTCCAAAGAAGGTCCCAGATTCAAAATATTCCTATTTAAATGTCATTTCCTGCAGAAATGAGTTCTAGAAGTGAATTAAACTCTACCTACTTCCACATGGCTTTTTATATGCTCTGTTTACCATGGTTTTTTCCTTTACTCTTTCCCCCACTTTATTGTGTATTTTGAAATAACTTTAGAAAGATCCTTATGATCTTGTCCTCTTCTCCTTTACCACTGCTGAATATTAATCACTTCTTACTTTTCCCTTCTTCTTTGCACACCAGTTGTCATATGCCCCAAAACGCTCTAATGATAGAACTCATCAGATGAAATAAGATTTAATTAGATAATAAGACAAGAAAATCTAATTGGCCGTTCCCATTTGTGAGACAAACCTTACTGAGAGGCACCTCATAGCATCTGCCTCAGTTTGCACTCCCAGCAGGGCTGCAGAGAAAAAAAAAAAAAATTCCCAGAATGTACCAGGCTGTAGCAGGGCAGTGTAACCAGGTTATCTGCTCAGACAATTTAGCTCCAGTTGGCTGTGGACTTCACTAGACTTCATTTATGATATGAGAGACTCAAGAATTGTTCTTTGTAACTGCATCAGTGTCTGAGCTGCAATTTCTTTGCTCCTTTGCTGGGGTTCAGAGAAAGGTAAAACATTATTACAGAAAGTAAAGGCATTTTTGCAGCTGCAGCTGATGAAGTCCCATCTGGACACAAACTGAGAGAGGGTCACTGTAGCATTGGGTTCCCCGTAGGATAGAGTTGTAAATTATAAATAAACCATCCATGTGCCTTCATCACTGAACATGACTATGTGGATTTTAGAGGTACTAGAAGAAACATGAAACAGAAGCTCTTCTTTTTGTTGCTCTGTGTGCTCCTTGATGAGGGATGTGCCACCTGACTCAATCACCTTCCTGTATTCGGCATTCCCTAATCTCCAAAATGCCAGTTACCTCTATGGATGCCTCTGTAATTGCACCTCTATAATTCCTAGGTTTTATTGGGAACAAAAATGAAAGTGTCAAAACATCGAGGAGACAGCTCAGGAAGGTGTAAAATGCACCTATCTCAATAACCTGTGAAGAAAAATAACCTGTACACAAAATGACCAGGAACAGGGCAGCGTGAACTTGCACAAGACTAATGATAGTTCCAACCCAGTCTTGCTGTCAAAATATCCAGATAGTTCAGGGCAGTTCTGTGGCGTCATCTCTGAATCTGAACACAGTATCAAATCTGTCTATTTTATTCACTGCTTTTCTGAAACTAATGTTCAACTGTAGAATTTTTTTGAGATGGGGAAGAAATCAGAAAAAAGTGTGTCAATTCCTGTTTTACCGTATTGGCTGTAAATGATGTCAATCAACATTGTCAATAATGCCATGTAATATTGCAGATGTATTCTAAAAATGCTCTCTGAACCCTGCACATTGAGCAACACAGTAATGAATGAAAAACCCTTCTGTCTCTATTTTTTTTTCGTATCCCCTTAAATAAAGAGGAGTCTCCTGTCTCTTTTGAAGCAGCTTTATTATAAATGCGGAATATTATAGTGATTCACAGTGGTTTTTTTTTGCTTCATTTTGTCTGTCTCACTAGTGCAGACTTTGGCCAAATTTGTCAAAAAACGGTTCCTAAAGTTAGACTCCTGAATAATTGTCTTAAGTGTGTATAGATCTGAATATTCAGAAGCTTTTATTAATGTCATTATTATAGTGACAGCAGTCATCACTTAATTTGTCACTTAGTTATTAATTTGGGTCAATTTTCTTTAGAATCTAGGTCTACATATAATTTATTTATTTACTTACTTATCCCAAGTGCTGAGAAATCTCATTTCTATTTTCTCTCTCTCTCTTTTTTCTTTTTAAGTGAGTAATCTGCAATCTGGAGAAGAAAACAAAATGAAAATAACTCCATTAAAGGAGTGATGGATAATTTGAAGAGCTGAGAAAAGGATTAAAGCAGGGAAGTGGCAAAGCGAGGTCAGGAGCAGTAGGTGCATTTCCTGCAGGGACCTGAGGAGATGGCAACTTCCACTTTCTTCTCAGTGAGACTCCTTGCTGCTCTGGAGCAGGGAATGAGCATTGTGCAGGATAGGTGCCTCAGGTTTGTTTTCTGTATGGAAGACCAAGGAAAATGTAGCAGGTACCAAACGTGAGAAACTGAAAAAGTAACATTTGGCTAAAATATGGCAAGCAGATAAAGAGAGGTAGGAACAAATAAGGGTTGAATTTTAACCAAACAAAGCATGTTTGATTAGAGGGTCTTGATAGCTCTGTACAAATAGATGAAGATTACAAATACTTGGAAGAGAGTTATTTATCCTCTCTTAGACAAACTGTAAAATAGAGCACAGTTGGCACATTAAAAGGGCAAATTGGAATTCAGTTTTAGAAAAATGTTGCTGACAAAAAATGGCAGCTGGACCAGGGAATCCTTTGTCCGAAGCGGCATGAGGCAGCCCTTCCTGGGGCACTGGCTCCAGCCTGGTGCAGGACAGGTCTACATCAGCTGCCAAGGGCCATCCCTGGCCTCGCTGCCTAGTGCCTTAAACAAACTTGAGGCCTAAAAGTCTGCAATGCACAGCTGTATTACAGAACAGGAATAGGCAAAAGAACTCAGTGAGTGTATCTTCTTCAGTCCTTGAAAAAAAAGCAGAGAATTTGTTAAATGAAATTCCCTTATAACTTCATAGCTCTCCTCTGTTCATCACTCATTGATGAAGATATAAGGGGATCCCCTTCAAAGATACTCAGGGCAGATCTGCAGAAGGAAGTCAGGAGGAGGTTAGGGCAAACTTTAGTTTGCATTTTCAAGAGGGGAATGGGATAGCATTTGCCATAAATTAGGAGAAGCTGAACTTGTAATGCAGTTTTCTAAAAATATCACACACTGACCAGGAAGGAACAAGCATTGATCTCAATCTCAAGCATTGATTAATGGGCACTAATTATATGATCAGTTTTCTGTGAATATTTGTTTACATTTGAAAGTGAATTCAGATTTTGTGGTTTCATTTGCAACCCATTCGGGTCTGCATTTCAACTGGCTAAATGCTTGAAGTTTCCTTTTCCTAAGTAAAGTAGAAACAAAAATTTACCAAGATAATATCTCAAATAGTGTAAAAATTCCTATTTAGATTTTGTGCTGGGTTGTAGAGTTACATAAATCATCCAGAAACAAAGAGGTCAGCTTATGTAAGAAAGCAACAGAGCATGAACTGTGAAAGGTGAATCATTGAGACAAACTGCAAATGATCTGCAGACTGAGAAGGTGTTTGTTGAAGGCATTTGTGTATGATTTCTATTAAATTTGAGACTTTCCTAGACCAGATGAGGAAACATTCCCAAATAAAGGAATACATGTATGTCCAATGCTTGGCATACCTCTGGTGATTTTTTTATTTATCTGAATTTTTGCAGATGCATAGGGTGACATCCTAATGAACTATCCTAGGAGTGGAGCAGGTTGCCCAGGGAGGTTGTGGGCTTTACATCCTTGTAGATATTCAGAACATAACTGGACACTGTCCTGGGCAACCTGCTGTAGCTGATCCTGACTGAACAGCAGGGTTGGACCAGGTGTTCTCCAAAGGTGCTTTCTTGTCTCAGTGCTTCTGTGAATTTGTGAAATCAAGAGGTGAATTACCACTAAGCTTAGTATTAGGAGGATTTCACCCATAGCATAAAATATGGTTAATTTCTGGGTTGTGTAGGTAGGGGGAGAGGTAGAATGGAAAGGTCATCTCCTAGGAGGCTGGCAGGAGGATGGGCCTGGAAACAGGTTGCTGCTAGTATGATTTAATGTGTTTCTGTGGAGTTTCTGGGAGTTTTCCAGCTCACCCTGGAACAAATTTGGCTCTATCCTCCTTGCTTGTGTTTCAGCAGGGAGCACTGTGCCCTAGTCCTGCAGACAGTACCTGTGCTTTGGCAGGAGCTGTGCTTGTCATGGAGGTCTGCTTGCCATGTCCTTCCTTGTGGACCAAGCAAGGGCTATTGGGTTTAATGGAGTTTTAATGGAAATCTGACCGTTGCCTGTTCTTCACTTTTTCTATTTCTCCCCTTGCTTAATTTCATTGCTGATCTACTGTGCACAGGTGCAGTGCTAGTAACCTGGCATCAACGGTAGCAGCAGAGCCACCATTACCTTTGTGTCTCTCATTCTCTTACTGAAGAGGAAGGTAAGAGATTTAGTGGTCTCTCTTTAGTAGAAACCCATGTAGTGCTCTAATGAGACTAAATTCTACTTATAGTACACATTCACTTTAAATATACTTTAGTTCAGGACAAACAAATCAGCCTAGCCTTTCTAGTCATTTTTATAGGAGCAAGTGGAGTTGTGGAGTTCTTGTTATTTTAATGGTTGTTATTGTAAAAATCTCCTAAGTCATTTTGCTATTTGCCCACTTGAAAAAAAAAAAGCCATAACAGGAGAGAGGAAATCAAACTAAATGGTGGATTAGTCTTTTTTAAAAAACACATTCATCATGACCAACCTCATTCACTTTAAATTGTGTTGCTATGTCATGCTTAACAAAGCGTGCTGTAGGCTAATAAAGGAATACAAAAGAGCTACTTGAGCTAGCTGATCCTTAAAAAAAAAAAGTTAGATATTTAAAGAGGGGAAAGAAAAAGAATTACCTTTTTTAATATCCTGCTTGCATTATGCTACATGCATCTATCAGCAGATGAGAGAGGCAACTTCAATCTCGACAAGTGGAAGTAAAGTCATAGATGTCCTACTGTGATTTTAATTCAGAGTATAAATATCTAAGAGGGAAAAAAATAGATTTTAGAGGCAATTTGGAGGTACCAAGGTAATGATAATGTATTCAATGTTTAGCTTTGTAGGAAATGATAAAGGGAAATCAACAGGGAGAAACAGAACTATTTTGTTATGCAAAACCATGCTAGGTGCATATATAATCTAATTGCTGGTCTGGATCTGTTTTCAAAGATAAGAATAGTATGACTAGAATGTCAGATGTGATTAAATGCTATGTTATGTCATAATTTAACCTACTGACTTAGACTAGTCTGAAAAAGCCTTTGATGAAGTAGTGAGGATATAGAGAAACTACAGTGGGAATAGTGGCCAAAAGGGTGACATAAGCTTCTACTTTTCTCTTCCTTTGCTACCAGAAGTTTTTTGGCTTTGTGTTTCATTCCAGGATTCAGACTGAGTGATAATAATAAAAAATGCAGAAGTCACAGCACTGTTCTGCTAAAGACTATATCTTCTTGATGTGTCATTAAATTGACTTTATTTCTGATTACTTCTTATAGGCAGCCCATCAGATGTTAAAAGGACTGTAAAAAGGAGGACATGGGGAAAAAAAAAGAATTATGACCAATAGTTCTTCTAGTAGAAAGACTAGATCCAATCTCTAGGGATCCCACTCAACCATTTCTGTTAGACATCCTTTGGTGACTCAGTTTTACTTGACTTACTGTAAAGAATTCTGGGTCATCATTTCTACCTGTTATTGCAAAGAATGTTTAAGGTGCCATGAGTGTGAGAAACTCTGTGTAAAATCAAAGCCTCCCTTTCTCTAAACAGACGAGGCAGGATTTATAAGGTGAAGGAGATATGTAATTTGGCTCTGTTTGTTACCAGATTTGACATCTTGGTGGGAATTTAAGACAATGAATGCAGTGAGGTTATGCTAAGACTCCCCTATACCTCCACACAGCAATCAAAAAAGATACTGAGATCTTTACAGATAAAAGAGCCTCATAAGATTCAAAGTTTGATCCCTGGGAGATTTTAATGGCAGACATTGCTCATGATAATAACTAGGAACATTCTTCCGAGGGGAGTGCATTTCTGCAGTAATTTAAAGGGCTACTCTGTTTTGCCATTTGTTTTAATTGTAGCTTACAAAATCGGAAGCCATTCTGGACATATTAATGGACACTTATCTGAGAAATCACCTCAGAAGATTAGACGATCTACTTAAAAGGTGGTAACTGAGAAAAAAAACAATAGAAAGCTTAGGGTTTTTATTTTTTGAAAGAATGAGAAAATCTTTTATTACCTGCTATGTAGCAGAAGTTAAATAGAAAATGTGCTAAGAACCAGTTATGTTTCAATGGGAAACACTGATGGATCCACGCTGATGAAACATTTTAACACTGTTTTTTGCAGAGTAGTCCCCCATTTCTAAAACAGGAGATGATGTCAAGATGAATGGCAGCTCTCAAGATAATCTTCCAGAAAGCTACCATCAAGTCAGCAGTGATGGGAAGTGATCTTAGATTGTGTCTCTTTATATGTGACTGTTGATCAGTGTGCACATGGGCCAAGGATGCAGTGCAGTTCCTAGTGATGGACACTGCTCTTGCTGTAAGTGTATTGCGGTAGCTTTCAGATATCCTTAGAGAGATGAAAGGTCTGAGTGAGCACAGAAACCATGCTGTTCTTGACACAGCCCCTTCACTGTATTGCTGTTCTCTTTCCTCAAGGATCTGTACAGCCTCTTCTCCAACACTAGCTTTTAATTAAAGGGCAGAGTTAGCTAGTATAGTTAGGCAGGCTGAGATGCCATTTTGATGCTACGTGGTTGGTAGGATGTTTTTCTACCAGTGCTGTTCCTCCCACAACCTCAGATGATACTCCTAAGGTAAAAAAGCATTCATCATTGGAATATCTGCTTCAGATCTGAGGGCTTTGAAGTCGTAATGACACAAACTACAGGAGATAATAGCTTCAGACTTCTAGAGATTATCCCACAGAACATTTGTAGCATTCCCTAAATCCTACCTCTAAAAATGTTGCTAAAATTATTTCAAGTGCCTGAAATAAATGGGCCTGTCTAAGCTTGAAGTAGTCTTGTTGTTTGTATATAGCTGTTTATAACCATATCTATTTTATTTTGTGCATACATATATCGTGGTGGTCATTAAGAAGCCATTTTCTCCCCATCCCCGGCACATAGTGATTTTGGAAATAGCACAGCAATTCCCTGCACTTTAAATACTAGGTAATTGCAGGCCTATAAATAAATGTTAACTTTTTGTAATGGTAACTATCATAGGGTATGGATGTGTGTACACACATGCACATGTATGAATGTTCATGTGGTCATAATAATCATACATTTTTCCCCTACAAAATCAAACACAGGGGAAATACCACTGTAGGAGTGCCCTGTTTCTGCTCCAGGCTCAAGTTCCTGTGAGTATGGGTAACTCTACTCATGTCATACAAAAATCTCTCTTTCAGAGAAGAATGAGGATAGAAATTAGTGAAGCCTCAAACAGATATATATATATTCTAAATGTTTTCGAGGATGAGTCAGATTTTTACTGCCTGTCAGTGTCATTTGGTCACTGTTTGCTAAAGAAGAGTCTCCATACAGAGCCAGTAAATAACGAATCTCTTCCTCAGTGCCAATTAAGGTTATAATATTAGAAACAATTTGCATGTCTGTAGGGAGGGAACACCTTGCAATTCAAAAAGCATAATTTGTTTGGAGCCAGCCATGTGTGAAAGAAGCCTTAAGTTAAATTTTAACTAACTAACTTGGAAGGTTTCAGGCAGATTATGGCAATGCAAATACAATGAATGGTAAATGCTTAGGGCCAATCACTCCCCTGTTATTTTAAGGAGAGCTCTTGAATGAATGGATTCATTCAAGATCCTGTTTTAAAATATTAAATAAAAAACAAACAAATCTGAAAAGCAAAAAGCAAAAGCAAAAAAAAAAAAAAAAACACCCAACAAACAAACAAACAAACAAACAAAAAAACCCAAAACCACAGCCCGCAGAAATAATTTTGAGAATGTTCAGAACCAGATTAGGAGCTAAAAATCTTTCCAACATCCTTCCATAAAAAACCCTTCCATAAGAAATCCTTCCATAACAACAAAAAATGCATTATGGAGCACTCTGTGCTCTACCTTTTTGAGTAACTTTTCATGGGAGTGATCGAAAAAAGGTAGTTTGAGATAAATGAGAAGTATTCGTTAGGGGAAATGAAGGTAGAGTAAAAACAAATGCTGACATTTTCTCTGCAAGAAAGAAGGCTTCAAGATGACTTAAAGCAACATGCAAAATTATAAAGGACATAGTTAAAACTGAAAAAGATAAACAATATACACCAATGAGGAGGTCAAAACATGGCTTTAAAATGGTCTTAATAGATTTTGTGTTATCTGGATTCAATTAGGCAAATGCAAGGTTGCTTGATAGCAGGAATGTCTGTCTAATTATTTCCTAGTTTTAAAGGTGTAACCTACCCAGAAACATTTGCTGTTTTTAACAAAAGTTATTATAGAGGAGAATATGGATGAAGGAACAAAGGTTTTTTTTCTTTATTTAAATGATAGCTTTGGATAGAGAAATTAAACACAGTAGGTAGAAATATTCTGTTCAGATGTAAATTGATCTTGAGTGTGTCTCTGCTCATTGAGAAATGAACAAAGTGGCTTAGATTAAGTAAAAAAAAAACATTGTTGTGTAGTATTAATGGTAAAACTTCTCAGTTCTTCTCATCTCTCCTTATTTAAGGACATTAAATATTTTTCATTTTTACACATTTTTGCTCTTTTGTCTTCCAGACAGGACAAAATTTTCAGTATTGAAAATCCTGAATTATTGTTAACAGGCTATCCTTCCAAAACACTTTTGGACAGCCATTTCCATGTTGCATTTGGACTAGGAATATCCTAAATCTTTTGATTTAACATTTTCAATGTGAAACTGCTTGTCTTTGGGAAACCACTAAGCTTAAACTTTGCTAAAGCAGGTTTTGACTTATTTACAGAGGTTCAGAAGAAAGTCTGCCTTCATTTAAAGATTTGAATATGTGATGCCCAGCATTTCTGTGACTTGCCCAAACACAGAAATTCATGCATAAAATCCATTTCCCCAGGCATTTACTCTAAAAAGTTAACATTAGTCTAAAAAGTGAAATTCTGACATGGAACTGTCTTGCAGTAAGGAAGTCATGCTAAAGCTGAGAAGAAATCTGCTCTACATTAGGTTACAGAAGGCTGGAAAAAAATTTGGAGAGGGCAGAATGAGCAGAATATCTGCACAAATGTACAGAAGTTCTTATTGTGTCTATACAGCCAGCCAAAGTTTGTTTGTAGTCTCTGAAAGCCTGACAGGTAAGAAAAATCATGAAGATAAGGGTCTCTGTTGCCATTCTGGCTTTTATTTATTATTATTACTATTATTATTATTATTATTATTATTATTATTATGGCTGTGCTTGCCATTTTGCAAGCTGACATTCCAGGAAATGTGATTATGTGATTTTTGGATCCTCTTCCCACAGCAAAAGTCTTGATTCCCCGGAATCTTAGGGATTACAGGACCTGAAAGACCAGACTATAGGTGAAATGCTTTCCAGCTCTCGGTTTTGTAATGGAGACTGAGCCTGTAAAGATGGAGAATTAATCTCTAACGTTACTGCCTAAGGCTTCCTCTTCATAGATGACTTCAAGCCTCTGGATCCTGGATGCTGACAGAGATCAGCAATCCCATGCTCTTCTTCAATTAGAAATGTTCAAAATTCATTATTTTTATATATGCAAAATAAGCTTTTCTGTTATTCAGATTTTTATTCTGTGAGAAGTTTGTAATTTATACTTTTTGTTGTTGCAACTATCCTTTCTCCACCATTTAAAAATTCCCTGTGGATAGATCTGCTGGGCAAGCTTTCACATGTCTTACTGACTTTGAAGACAGTCACTATTCTTGATCTTTTGAGGGTAGTGGCAAAACAGGATTAGCTCTATACTGCATCACAGAATCATAGAACCGTTAAGGTTGGAAGGGACCTCTAGAGATCTAGTCCAACCCACACACAGGGCACACACAGGGCCACCTAGAGCATGTGGCACAGGATTACCTCCAAGCAGGTTGTGAAGATCTCTGGAGAAGGAGACTCCACAACCTCTCCGGGCAACCTGTTCCAGTGCTCTGTCACCCTCACCGTCAAGTTTTCCTTAAGTTCCGGTGGAATTTTTGGTGCTTTGGATTGTGTCTGTTTCCTCTTGTCCTATTGCTGGCCACCACTGAAAAGACGCTGACCCCATCCTCCTCGCGGCCTCCCTCCCTTGAGGTATTTATAGACACTGATCAGGTCCCCTCTCAGCCTTCTCTTCTCCAGCCTGAACAGACCCAGTTCCCTCAGCCTCTCCTCATATGGCAGATGTTCCAGGCCCCTGATCATCCCTGTGGCCCTGCGCTGGACTCCCTCCAGTAGTTCCACAAACTACCTTCATAAATTTAAATCCACAAGTGTCCCCTGCTTTTATTTCTTGTAACAGCTGTACACTAATAATTGATGATCGTCACACATGTTTCTGAAATATTTTACCATATGGGAAGTACATATACTTGCTTACGATTGCACTGAATGAGAGACAGGCACTGTCTGTCTCCACACTTCTTAGCATGGATCTGGTGGAGTCAGATGGACCTCCCTGTGCATGGTTGTGGGGGTTCCCCATTTGTTTGCTATTGATGACTCATTATCATATTTGCTCAGTTTATGAGTAAAGGAATTATTTTTCTAAATTGGAATTCAGACTGGGCCCTGAAAGTCAAGCTGTGTTCCCTTCTGCTTCTCACATTATCACCTCTAATAAAGAATCTGCAGCCAGGGACTGAACTGACAACTTTGTCAACGATGCATGAAGCAGGCTAAGATCTAACTTGCTTCCCCATAGATGCAGTAGATCTAGAGTATGAAGTGAGGCAGGAACTCCTTTAATTTATTTATTTATTTATTTTGTAACTAGAACAAGCAAACGGGACAGCATGATATCTCAGCATGACAGCTGAGATATTGAAACCATTTAAAATGCCTTTATGGTCATGTTTGGATTCTAAATGCTCAGAGTCATCTTCATTACTCTCTGTCTGAAGTGTCCAGAAAGACATATCCTATAACAGCTTTTTTTTCTTTATTTCTTTTTTTTTTCTTTTTTCTTTCCTCTTAGTAGTTGCATAACTACTATTTAGTGGATATAATTAATTTGGGGCTTCTGTATTATTCTCATTCCACATCTACATATCAGTGACTGCCTCTTCCCACATTTCCTACAGGTCTTCAGAGAGATAGCTTTTAATTCTCAAAATATGGACATTTCTGTTGTTTCATGATGTCCTCTGAGATTGGTAATCAGTATTCAGAAATTTTTCCCTTTACCAAAGAAAATATATTTTGTGAAACAGTATCCATTTCCTTAATTCCTTGCTTAAATTTTCTGTGTTTTTTTTTCTTAGCAAACTGGAAGATGAAATATTCATTTGATAAATATGTGCAAGACCCTTAGCTGACAGAAATAATCAGTTATGCAGTTACTGTGAGTAACATGATCTTGAGAAAGTGTGCTAAAACATTTAGAAGACCCAGAAGTTGATTTGAGTGGAGATTTTCAGGCTTTCAATTCTAAATTGTCATTCAGCTGGGATGAGTTTGGGTTTCTATCTGATGATTAATGGGAAACTACTTTTGATTTTCATTTTACTCTTAGTAAAAAAGTGTGTATCACCAAAAAAACCCTCCAAACCTATAAGCTCTGCATCACAATGACTTGTGACACCGTGCAAGAGTATGGTATATTGAAGGAGAAAACAAACAGCAAATTAGACAGTATATTACCTACTCTCTCTCTCTGTCTTTCTCCCTTATTTTATTATTTATTTATTTATTTATTTTAGGTTAGAAATGAAGGACTTTTTGGTGGAAAAAAGATCTTATCCTAAAGTTCACATCTCATAATCCCTGCAAATTTTTTAAAGCAAGAAAGCTGGCAAAATTATTCAGTTAGAAGAATCATCATGGAGGTAACATTCAAGATTTCTGCAGACTGGAAGGCCTGGGAAAAATAGAGCTCAGCCTGTGCAAAACCTGCTGCTTGGGGGTTGCACCTCCTCCTTAAGGTAGTGAAGAAGTTGTAATTCACTTCTCTCTGCAGCAAGAGCAGGGAGGTATCACCACTTCTGGTACCAAGGACACTATACCAAGGAATCCTCACCAAGAAATACACCAGAGTCCTTGGTACTGAGACCTTCTCTTTTCTGACCTGGCCTTATCTAGAGTGACAGGTCATCCACTTGCAATTTCTCAGAGGACTCATCTCTGTTTCCCAGTTTTCCATCTTTGGTCATCTATGTAAGGACATTCTCACTAATCTTCCCTTTGTAGAGCTCCAGATATTCAGTTCTGCATAGCCAGAGGCAATCCAAATTACTGTTCTGTAATTGTTTTGAATATATCCACCACACTATTCAATGAAAATCTACTAGAGAAGTTGCTTGGCTCCCTAGAAGAACCTACTGGGCATTGTAGAAGGGTATGTGGCATTGCCCTAAGAGCTCTATAACTCCACAGTTGTTTCCTTATAGGTTATTATGGAATGAAGAAAAGGAGAGTAAGCTTTGATCATTGCCATCACAGGAGTTCAAAGGAATAAAGTCCAAAGGAAAATGGAAGAGCTTTAGCAAAAAAATGGATTGAGCAGTTGGGAAGGCTATCATAAAGGCAACATTAATGTGTCTCTGTCCCCCCAGCCAGAGGGAGAGTTACGAACTTTCCCAGGAGCACCCTGGAAGCAAACAACAGTCAGATGGGCAATGGTACATTATGCCTCTGGCTACATCTATGTGAAAGGATCTTCATGCTGAGGTTTGATGGCAACATGCATGTAGGGATACAAAGTGAAAAAGGACAGGTAATATGATCTCTCAGCCACAGAATATTCTAGGCACATAGCATCATAGAATCATAGAATGCCTAAGGTTGGAAGGGACCTCTAGAGGTCATCTAGTCCAACCCCCCTGCACACGCAGGGCCACCCAGAGCACGTGGCACAGGGCTGCATCCAAGCGGGTCTTGAAGATCTCCAGAGAAGGAGACTCCACAACCTCTCTGGGCAGCCTGTTCCAGTGCTCTGTCACCCTCACCGTCAAGAAGTTCTTCCTTAAGTTCCCGTGGAACTTTTTATGCCTCAGTTTGTGGCCATTTCCTCTGGTTCTGTCAGTGACCACTACTGAAAAGAGGCCAGCCCCATCCTCCTCATTGTCTCCCTTGAGGCACTTATAGACACAGATCAAATCCCCTCTCAGCCTTCTCTTCTCCAGGCTGAACAAGCCCAGCTCCCTCAGCCTCTCCTCATAGGGCAGATGTTCCAGGCCCCTGATCATCCTCGTGGCCCTGCGCTGGACTCTCTCCAGCAGCTCCACATCCCTCTTGTACTGTGGGACCCAGAACTGGACACAGTACTCCAGATGTGGCCTCACCGGGGCTGAGTAGAGGGGCAGGATCACCTCCCTCGACCTGCTGGAGATGGTTCTCTTAATGCATCCCAGGATGCCATTGGCCTTCTTGGCCACATTAGGGAAAAGTCAACATCCACAGAGTTCAGTAGGGCAAAAAGAAAAATCACCGTGTTTTGTGGGGACTGAGAATTGGTCAGACGGCCTTCAGCTGGTCTGACAGTCGAAACTTTCTCAGGCTACCACGTCCTTGAAACCATCTGGAAAGATACGGACTGCAGCAAATAAACAACTTAAAGGATATGAAGATGTGGAAGTTGTCAATGAAGAAGAACTGAGTGGAACAGCAAATCAGGAATCACCATGCAGCCATGATGAGGATGAAGAGTATATAAGACGGACTCAGTGGGGAGGGAATTGCACACGTATGTGCACGCACGAGTGTGGGGTCTGAAGTACTGTGCCTACTTGATCAATAAAAGCTTACATATAGCATGCATCCTGGGTTGTCCCGACTTCGTCACGGAGCAAGCGACAATGTTTATTTCTGGGCACTCCCCGCAAAGTTTTGCAGGTGACAGACCTAGTCAAAGCATCCATCTCCTCTCTGTGCTCAGTAAGCAGAAAATGAAACAGAAGAGTCCACGTGACACTGAGCGATTTCAAGTCCCTTGTAAGGGCATGTATTCAACCTGAGGCCACCAGCTCAGGAGCCCTCACAACAATAGGGGTAGTTTTTGATAACACCATAGCCACTAGAATCAAAAAAGATCTTAAACAAGACAAACAGCAAACACAAAGTCTTCTAAAGTGCAAGCAGCTCATCAAGAGACAAAAGATCCCCAAGGCATTCTGCCAGTTTTTGAAGTTAGTACGGATATTCTTGCCTTCCCTCGTCTTGCTCCAACTCACCTCAGCTCAAGAATTTCTTTCCAAAATGTGAGACTGCAACAACGATTTATAATTGTTTCTCTTCTCTTTTTCTCTTGGGATATGTGAACAAATTGTGCAGCTCCCTTCCTAGCCTCTGAACTCCACTAAACTCTTTGCTTAAGAGTGAATGGGGGAGCGTAACTTACAAACAAATTCTAGGGGCTGATTCTTATTTCTTACTCTATGCTATTCAACTAATACTGCACTACTCTAGGCAACTTAAATTTATGTATATTACCTGACAGAGGAGGCTACTGAAAACTACACCACAAAGTCTCACAGAACATTTACACTGTTTGTGTTCTTTTAAAACACTGAATATTCATCAAAAAAAGATTACTTCAGCAAAATAGATTTTTTTTCAGTGGGATCCATAGATAAAGATTCACTCCAACATTACCAGCATTCCACTTTTCATATTCTCACTTAAATGTAATAAATTGACATTAAAATCCTAGATGAGAGAAGAGTTTTTTACCTGCAGCTTCTGAATACCAAATAACTTCTTTATCCAGCAATTTGTATAATCAGTCTTTTCCTAAATCCCTTCTGGAGTTTTCACAAAACATAAGTAGGTGTTCTGGGCTCTTGTCTGGGATGTGGTAGATCAAAGACCAAATCCTAGCTTTGTTTGACCCTGCTTCTGGGCCAGTTTTGTATAAAAAGTAGAAGAGCTCTAATGGAAGTTATTGGGAGGCTGAATCCAGCATCTAAGGGATATCTGGGACTAAGATCTGCCCCAGAGTGTGTCTCAAAGGCAGACTCAGAAAACTACTGTGGTAAGCCAGGAAGAGATGCTGGCTTGTCTTGTGCACTTTAGGTGCATGTTGTTAGCATCAGTCAGTTAGATGACTTCTGCTCTCGCTTTTGTCAGGTACAGAACAAGTTCAAATGGTAAAATCTCAAGTCGTTCTTGCAAAACAGAATTCTTGTTCTCCAGTCTGCTCTTATTTTAGATTTTTTTCAGTGTGCATGTTAGAATATGCTTTCTGCAGTAGAGATCAGTGGCAAATGATACCTTTGAAGAAAGAGATTTGAGGGATTCTGTAGGAAATCAGAGGAATCAGTATTATACAAGCTGTTGCTTCCTTTGGAGGGTGACTTCACATAGTATCTGGTTGTTGCAAGCATAGTTATATATGCAACAAACCAGTGAGGTATGAAGTAAATGTAATAAAGAGAAGACAACTTCACAGTCAGTACACTCTATATCCCCATCACCCTTACACCCTAAGCAAAGCATTGAAATGGAATCGGGAATAGCCAGTTTTATTTACTGTGCAGACAAAACCTTCCAACAAGGCATATTTTAAGGTTTGCAAAGAGGTGTTTGCTCCTCTGGGTATCCTTTCATCCAAAAGCAATGCAAATGGCTTATTTTTAACCTTCTTACCTTCTACAGGACCTCACCTCATATGCTGCAGTGTGATCTTGTCCATGAAATCTTATCATCTTCTTGCTGGGGACTTCTCTTCCCCAGCAAAGACACAAAGAGAAGGTAGAGCTGAGGGACAGCACTTACTGTGCAGTTGTGTGTGGTATGTCTTTTGCCTTTTTGAAGAACCTTTTTCACTCTTATAAAAAGCAAGTTGGAACACCTCTTGGTCTGAGTGCCTGTCTAGGCCTGGAAAATGCAGATTTAGATCCTCAAGTGATAGGACCTGTGTGCCTTTTAACATATTGTTTAGGGAGGGCTTCTTCCCATATAAACTTAGTTATTTGAAAGTTAATTGTCCAATCTAATCAAGTCCTCTTGACGATCTCTGTGAACCTCGGTAGAGTGAGCCAAACACCTTTAGAAAAGGTAGAAAGAAGTCAGGATGAATTTGCTTCTAATGTTATGTCCTTTTGCCCACAGGCTACAAAAGGAGACCAGAAGGAGAGCTAGGCAGGGTAGGATATCAGGCAATCATATGAGAAGACAGTGGGGAACTGGCTGAATCCACTCTTCATATACAAATTGTCACATTTTATAGAGAAATTAAGAGGTTTTACTTAACCCTACTTTCAAACTTAACTCTTTCTAACTTTTTTTTGTATAGAAATGTGCTAGGAAATGATTTTTTTTAAATGAATTAACCTTTAAAAATGAATTTAAGCAGGGAGGGAATATAATCAAAAAAGGCAAGCCGGATATCATACACAATGGCTGGTTAATGACTCCAAAAAACAGAAGGATAAAATTAAATATTGTAATCTGTGACTTAATTTGCTGGCAGGTGTATATATATGTGTGTATGCAGAGATGCACAGGTGGCAGAGAGGTTTAGACTGCTTGTAGGACAGTGACTTACTAAGAATAAAGCCTCCTGGAATCTGTCTCATTGTCACCATCCCTGGCAGTGTTCAAGAAACATGCAGATGAGGCACTTTTAATAACACGGTTTAGCAGGTGGTGATGAGTTTACAGTTGGACTTGATGACCTTAAAAAGTCTTTTGCAGCTGTAATTATTCTATGACTCTGATTCTCTGCTCTAATCTGGCATATAGGTGTGGGGTGATAAGTGTAGTTAGCATCCCCTCAGGACAGATGGGGTGCTTGGTGCACTGTGGAGCTGTGGGTTCTTCTCAGAGCTTGCTTCTTCATCATGCTCCCAAGCCGTGAGGGGGACAGGGCAAATGTACATAATATAAATCCTTCTTGTTTAAAAAGATTTCTCTAGAAAGTTAATACCAAAGCTGTGGTTTCTCATGCAAGGAGAAGTTGATCCTATACGCTGGCATTGCAATCAGAACCTTAATCTGGACCTTTTAAAAACATCAGAAATATATCTGCTTTGTGGCGGGACTCAGTTACAGTTACTGTGAGAACATGGGGTTTTTTTTTATTTGTTTACTCTCATAGTTATTATATTATGCCAATTAATTCTCTTGTGTATCTAAACCCAGTGGGTTGAATTTTCAGCCTGAAGCTACACAGTGCAGGTCCCAAGAAAGTAGTGGTTATTTTACACCATGGAGGATCTCACCCGCTATGAAGATGTAAGAACCAACTTCTTGGAGTATTTAATAATGTATAGCAACACCAACTAACAGCTTATGAGCTGAACTGAAGAAAATAGCACATCCAGAACTGTAAAGGAAAGGTAGCTTAGTTGAATAATATTCATTTACTTAAACTGCAATTTGGATAGTTCTAGGGCAGCAATACACCATACAGTTACCATACAGTTACTTTGCCTTGGTATGATCATTAGTAGATATTAATCAATGAATAGTTACATATGTAAGTAAAGATGATTAGTGTATATTACATTAACATCTGTGTGCTACATGTTCCTTTCAGCACCGATCTAATCTCAAGTTCCACGTATAAGAGAATGTAATTTAAAAAAATGGTGGTCCTTTTATTTTCTTCAATAAAAGCAATCATTGCTTGTAGCTGGTTTCAGTGTTGTGAGAAACTTGCAACTGTTACCAACTGTCTATTAAAAGGAGTCTTCAAACCTGGCAATTGTCTTTGGAGAGTTTTTTTTTTCTCTTTTTTTGTCATTATTTTTAGCTTCAAGATAGAAAAGCACAGACTGTACAGAACAGCTGGCAGTCACTGAAGTTAAATAAAAGATATTGTTTTACAAAATTCTCAGGTGAGTGCAAACCAATACCCTATTTTTTTTTCTTTAGCCAATTAAAAATGAACGTATGCATTAAGAGCCTGATTCTTATCGTATTAATTTAATGGCAAAACTCTCACTGACTTAAGCAATAACAACAGCAGGATCCAAGATAAAATTGACCTCACTTTATGTAAGAAACTAGGAGTCAGGAAGTTCCAGCAGAGGTAAACACACGCTCAAGTTTAAGGACATAACTATTTGCATTCCTGAGTGGAACTGCATTCTGCATTCAGAACTCATGTTCCTCTCTGTCTTTGGCAAGAGAAGTTAGGAACCAGTCCTGTGAAATGCTGTATAGCCACTGTTGCTGGTGGGGTGAGGTGGGTGTCACCTGGGCAGTTCCTTTCAGGTCCAGACTCTTTGCAGGTATCTTTGTCTGCAAAACAGGGATAATAATGACAACACTACTTGGTGTAGATCTTGTGAAGCTAGACCATTTCATATGGTCTGGGGTATTTGATGGGCAAAGATCTATAAATAAAAGGTTCCATTGTCATACTGGCATATCACTTTCAGATGTAAAGGTGATCTGGTGAGTTAGAACTCAGTTCTCTGGGTTTGGGAGTTATTGTTGACTTCCCGTTGATCTGTTTAACCAAGTACAGTGGAGTACTTTCTATATGAGCCCTAACTCCCTTCTTTTCCACGGAGGGCAACAGAGGTTCAATCATCCTGGATGAGGTTTCATCAAGAGCAGTCTCTCAGAGTGCTTAGCATTTTGTCTAAAACTGGGGAGAAAAGAAGGAGAGAGTGGAGATTGAGAGAGGAAATATTTACCTTAAAGAAGTAAGATGAAAAGCTGGAGTGAACAGTAGAGACACTGAATTTAAGGAAGTAAGTACAAAGGCCTTTGTTTCCATTATTTTTCATCCTTTGAGTCTGCAGCCTGATTTCAGACAATGGTTTCTTCCCCAAAAAATTTAATAGTTGCCACATTGAAGAAACCCTTTTATGCTGAATACCCTGCTGTCGAAATACAGCAAGCCTCACACACACAATCTTCAGCAAAAGAGCAAATGTCCTGACTTACACTGACTTATGCTACCTTGAGACTGATCTCATCCTGTTAGGAAGTTTGAAGACATGTCAGGTTTTTTTCAAGGTAGACAAAATTATTCTTGCCCCTTTTCTTTTCTTTTTTTTTTCTTTTCTTTTCTTTTCTTTTCTTTTCTTTTCTTTTCTTTTCTTTTCTTTTCTTTT
>VWPW01031117.1:529134-583539 GCA_013389825.1 Crypturellus undulatus
GAAGAGAAGAGAAGAGAAGAGAAGAGAAGAGAAGAGAAGAGAAGAGAAGAGAAGAGAAGAGAAGAGAAGAGAAGAGAAGAGAAGAGAAGTTTTTATCTTGTTTGCCTGATCCATTTTACATCCTGGATCTAATGGATTCTTTGTGTTAGAGCTGCTATCAGAGAGTTTTGGGACACTATCATCCTGGGCCACTTCGCACCAAGATATTCAGCAGTTTTCAGTGGCAGCAGTGCCGACCAGAATACATTATAACAAAGAATTAGAGTCCCAAATCATAAAGGAAAGTTATAGTAAAAGTCCACAACTGGAACTTGAAGTAGTTATTCTGACAGAGCCCTTCAACTTCAGCAAGTTGCTGTTTGCATTTGCAACACTTTTAGAAGTCTGCTTTTTAACAAACATATAATAAGGGTTGTAATTAGAACATGCCGGAAGCATCCAAGCCAAAAAGTCAATAGTTTTTTTTTTTTTTTTTTTTTGACAAGCAAAAGTTTGTCAAGTTCAACAGCAAAAATTTCTTGTTTCTTCATTACTTATTACGGCAGTTATGAAAACAATGATAATCAACCACATATATATAACAAACAAATAAATAAAAATAACAAAACACTTGTAGCTTGCTTTCCAAAACTGATTTAGAAGGTTGATCAAACTTGAAGGGAATTCATGCATTTAGCCTAAACCTCCCACACCAAAAAATTCATTGCATTTGTGCAGAATATAGAGAGGTTGAAAAATTAGGCTCTCTCTACATAACAGAAACTGCCTGGCTAAGATTCACACTTCCATGACTCTTCTAGCATAACTAGGGCCTTGAACAGTAATGGTTGCAGTACCTGGGTGTTCACTTCCATGAGAGCACTAGGATACAACCAATCTTGAAAAACAAGGAGATATTACGCTTGACAAAAGAACCATCCTGATAGATGGAGAACTTGCAAAATGTCAACAAGAAAGCTTATGGCCCATGTGCTGCACTTTTGCAAACATTAATGCAGGATGCTGTTAACCAAGGGAAATACTTTGTCAGGCTGATTACTTTGATTGGTCCATTCATCTAGTTAAAAAGGAGAAAAGATAAACTGTTCCTGACAATAATAATAATAATAATAATAAAACTAAGCTCTCTGAAAGCGCTATTCTGTTGTTCTAGTTCTTCAGTGTGCTGGCTGACTGGCACACTCTCAGATAGGGCAAGCACATCGATCACAACCTCCTACTGCCCTGGCCCATGGCAGCATCAGACAGAAATATCTTGGCACAATTATTTGGATAACACCCTGCAGTTGTAACCATCTGGGATGCGTACATATTGCGATCTTGGTGCGCAGGATAGAATACAAGTAAACAATGTTTGGGGCATTTTCACTGCAAATAGCTAAGGGTTATTCTCCTGAGAAACGATTCGATCCATGCTTGAGGAGCAGGAGGGTTTGAGTAAATCTATGCCTGCAGAGTTTGCAGATGAGCAGTGAATTGTTCAAGTTCTTTTTCTTATTGTTTTCTGACTTCTGTATTTAAATCTTCTGTTCTCAAGGGCTTTAACACTTGACGCTGAAATACTCACAAAGCTGCTAATTTCTAAAGCTGTTGTTAGCAGAGTTGTGGGAATTAAGATTCAGCAGGGGCTATTCTTGGTAACTACTTCACCAGTGGCTTGTTGTATATGCAGGGAATAGAGTCATGGTCCTCTACTTTCTTATCTGTATAGTGGAGATACTATTTACTGAGGACAATGTATGAGGAGGTGCTTTGCACGTTTTAATGCAAAAGTGTTTGTCAGGAGACCCTTGAGGGAAGAGAAGGCACTGTGGGTAGGCAATTGTTACTCTTGCAAGCTCTTCATGATTTTAGTTGTGAGATAGCTGCCAGACAGAGTGTGATGCTGTCTATGCTATTCCTTCTGAAACCAGATAACACAAGTTCAATGGCACTGTTAAGACTCATGGGTGTCTATTCTTACAGGTGTGTTGGTTTCTCATTTGTGGTCTTGGTTGCTACAGAATTTTACTGAAAATCCATTTTGTTGCAGAGCCTAAGTTGATTCTATTAAAGTAGAGTTTGTATATTTCTTTCTAGATCATTTAACACCTGTGGCAAAATTAAGAATAGTGTTTTACCTAATTGTTTCCATCCAGAAAACTCTGGCAGCTACCTACGGTCACTATAGCAATTTGTTTGCTGCAAAGTGCTTTCTACCCTTACAAGAAAATGCATAAGGTATCATTATACAACTTTCCAACTCCATACTGACAAAGGCTACCTGTGGATTTTCTGTGAATCTTGCTCTTTTTGACTGGGCTATTTAGCCTCCCTTTTTGTACTGAAGAAGTTAGCCAAGCTAAGCCTTACTTTTTGATTCATGTAGGTTGTAAGGTCAGTTCTGGTGGGTATGATTTGCTAATGAATTCATGCTCCATTTCTCAGCTGGCTGGTTCTGCAAGTAGGCCTGGACAAATACGCTGACATTTGAATTTAAGGGGACATTCAAAACCCTAGTCAGGAAATATTTGAGGATAGATTAAGAAAGGTGTAGAGTGCAAATGAAATATGAAATAGAATAAATAAAAACACTCTGATATTAAGAATATTATATATATATATAATGTATATGTAAAAGTATGCATATATGTTTTAGGTCACAAAAAGTTATGTCACTATCATTTTGAGGACTTCTGTTTATTCTAAAGAAATGAAAAAGCTGAAGTACAATGAAGAGATGGGTAGAGTGTCATGAGGCCAGCAGCTTCCATGGCATTCACTGGTAGTAACATGGTAAGTTGTGGTGCAGAAGGGAGAGGGAGAGACTCCAAGAGCCACTATTTCAAGGAAATTACTTACTACAAGCACATGGGACAGAACTGAACACTGCTCCCATTCTTTCAACACCAGACACCTAGACTGGCTCATCTTATTTTAGTGAAGTCTAGTCTGGAATAATTTTCCTACTCTGGAGATAAAGAGAGAACAGAATTTGAATTTTAGGTTGCAGTTCATCCTTTGGCCCATTCTTTTGGCCATGGTTTTGCCTGAAATTGGGAGGGGATTCTAGAGGAAGGATTACTTTATGCTCTCCCTGATTTTTATCTTTGCATTAGAATCAGAAAAATCAGGAAAAAAATCTATTGTTCAGAAAAGGTCAGTCCAACAGATGAGCTGACTTTGGGCTGATGCATCCTCAGGACTTGAATGCTAGTTTCATTTTCCAGGTGTGTGTTATACTTTCTATGTGACTTTACACAAATCTTTAATCTATCTTAGTCTCCATTCCCCCCTGTGAAAGGCAAAGGGCTAAAACATTTCCTTTCTACTGCTACTTTCTTATAAACTATTCAGGACAAAGATCTGGCTGTCATTATTGTGTTGTCAAAAGTATCCTGTTCTCACTAGTGCCTTTTGGCTCTAGTAATTAAAAATGATTCATGAGCTGCAGGCTCTTAAAGGGCCAATATTGTACAATCCTTGGCATGGAAAGTGATAGAATGGAAATAGGGATATCTCCAGGGAAACTTTGAACTTCTTTCCTTGAGCTTCCTTTGTGACTCAGACCAATAGAGAGGTCTCATATTTCTTCTAATTCATACCATGAGTACTGGGATCCCCCAAAATCAAAATTTTTTATTTTAATAGTGAAAGCACAGTGCCTCATGAGCAGAACTGGAAAACCAGCTCTGTTTGATAAGAGAAGGTTCCAACCTATATCTGCCAACACCCATCCACCTTAAACATCATATAGGAGTGAGATGTATTTACTGCCTTTCACAACAAAGTTATTTTACTGTGAAGAAGAGAATTCAAGATTCACTGAGAGAAAAGGGAAGAGCTGGGGGAAAAGCATGATCCAAAGGAAGGTAATGTTGTGGGTGAAAGATGGGGATACTTCTGTATTTTAGGTTAAATACTAAGTGACAAACATATGCCACCGTCTTCAACACCAGTGCTATCTAGTTATCTTTTCCTTTTACCAGAACCTTTAATGGCAAGAAAGATGTTATTTTGAAGAAGACAACTACAGGCAGAGCTTCAGGAGCAGACTCGAGCTGGCTTCAGGAGCAGGATAAAAAGCATTCCTATGGGAAACATTTTGAAGAGAGACTGAAAACTCCTTCACTATCCAACATGTGCTTTTTTGCTTCTGGTGGGTAGTGTCATGACAAGGGAAGACCTTATATCGTTTAGACATCCACCATACAAATTAAAACAGGTTGTGAAAGTATGGCATCTAAAATGCAAACTTTGTTATCCTTCACTTCTAGCCTGCGAAGTCTATTACAGTCCTTTAATTCTAACTTTGGGATTACAGATTACAGATATTGAACAGTCTTGTTAATTGGTAATATTGGGCTGTATTAGGCATAAAGTCTCCTGTGAGTTAAGGAAGGTGATCCTTCTTTATTCAGCACTGGTGAGATGGCATATCTGGTCCAGTTTTAGGTGCTCCAGTACAAGGGAAACGTGGACTTGCTGGAAAGATTTCAGAGAAGAGCCACAAAGATGATTAATGGGATGAATTATCTGATGTGAGGTCATAAAGAAGATGGAGCCAGACTTTTCTCAGTATATCTAATGGAAGGATAACTGATGATGAGCCCTTTTTTCTTCTTTGTGGTGAGAGGGTCAAACATTGGAAAAAGTTGTTAAGAGAAAATTTGGAGTCTCCATCCTTGGAGATAATCAAAATCTAACTGGACTCAGCTCTGAGCAACCTATTCTAACTGACCTTGTTTTGAGCACGGAGACTGGACCAGGGGATCCCCAGGGGTCTCTTCCAACCTCAATAATTCTGTGATTTTGGATATAAAACTTCTTTGGTTATATACAGAAGTAACCACGGGACTATTTATTTATCTGGCACATGAATATCTGGCCAAATTGAATTTCTTGGAACAAGTAGTAATTCAATTTCTTTGCATGTAGATAGGCATGCAAAATTGTAGTTTCAGTTTCTCTAAAATCAGAGCTTTCAGTATAGATACATTAATGAGTTTCAGTGAAGCATGAGATAATCTCCAGAAATGTGAAGTCCTTCAGAGTGCCACATTTGTGCTATCACTCAACAACTAATTCCATTTTTAATGATCTCGCCAAGATGTTCAAGCTATGTTAATTGTGTCAGATGCTTTGACTGGTATTTAAACTGTTTTCACCCTCTGAAAACAAGATTGCCATTTTAACTTTCCAAATGTAAAAAAAAAAAAAAAAATCCTGAGGGGATAATGAGACTTGCTAATCTTACCTACCCATTCAATATAGATTCAGATTTTTGTATCTAGGAATAGCGTAACAATGCACTCTTATTTGGATTATGTTTGACTACAGCACATAAGGAAATACAGTAGAGATTAAATGACAAAACTTCATTTCATTTAGTGGATAAAAGCTTGAGGAGAAGGGTCTTAGGTTCAAATTAAGAATAATTGGAATTAATTGAACGTAATTTAGAAAGCAAAGCCTTGTAGAAATGATGGTCAGCTAATGAGTAATCCAATATGCCTGGCAGAGGGGCTGTTGACTGCAAAGCAATTAATTTGATGTTTCAGTGTCATTTATCTCAGCTTCCTCAAAGCAAAGGGAGCATGGAACTCCAATGACACCCAATGTCAGAAAATAAGTAGGTACAGTGATTTTTTTAATGATCTTACCATACGCTGGTCGGCTCCTTGGGACAATTTTTATTCTTGGGGTTTATCTGTTGCTATGTAACCACAGGACCAAATTGCTTTTGGATTCAGATAACCTTATTGCCAAAATGAAAAGGTACTTTTAAGCATAAAAAATCTGTCTGTCTTAAGCTCAGCAATAGCCAGGGTGAAATTTACTCCAATGCATCAGCATTAAAGGAGAGGACTAATATAGGTTAAAACTGTTTTTCTTTATCTTGGATCAATATTTACCCAGATTAAATCTGTGGTCCAGGTTTCTGTACGACACATATGAAAGCCTGGGAATAAGCAACCAAAGCAAGGGATGCTGGCATTGCTTCCTTTTGTAGTACTGCCATCCTTGTTTATGCTATCCTTATTTATACACAAATGAAAAGATGAAAGTCCTTTAGCTAAGCCTAGCCTGTGGCTTGGTGACAGAGGAAGTTATTTCTTCTGCTGAGTACAGATGGCGGTGTCTCATCTGAAGTAGAACAAAATCTTAAATCTGTGTTTCCTGCAGCACACTGAGCTAAGGAGCAAAAGAGGATTAAGTAAAATTGCAGAGTGGTGACACCAACCTGCTCAATGTGCAACTATATCTTTCTTTACAGGCAATGTTATAAGCCTTCAATAGCAGTTGACTGGGATAAATACTTGAAATGGCAACTAAATAGAAGGTTGGCAGCAATCAGATGTCTTTGTTAAAAAATAATAGCTCTCTGACTTGAAAAGAGGAGACGGGTTACTTGTTAGAGTACTAGATTTAAGAAAAAAATCAAAGAAAATAAAAGTGAGATGGAATTATAATTATAAAAATAGCTGTTTCAGCATACATTTCCCTACTTTAGGGTCCCAAATCTATTAATGTGACAAGTCCATACCCGAGAAAATCTAGATAGTCTCTATAAAGAGGGTAGTTATCTATAATTCTCCCATAACAAGCCCTCTTAAATTGACAAAGTATAATCAGAGAGGAAACAGAATAATCCATCACAAATCAGATGGATTCCTACCCCTTCCTCACTCTCCATGCTGATGCTCAGGACATTTTAAAGACTGATATACAAGGGTTCTGGGGTAGGTGAGAAAGTGCAAACTTCACCAGGAGGCCAGGCATACAAAGTTGTGTTTTAGTTCAAAAGGCACAAGATTCTGAAATGTACTGAAAATACCTGACTTTCAGACTGCATTGGGCTCTTCCCTAAATGAACTATTCTTCTGTTTAGTACATGTGAACAAGGGAGTAAAGCAGCACCTCTGCAGGGTGTCTTAACTGATCCCGAATATGTGATGATCACTTTCACCTCGTTAAGAGAATGGTAAATTGTCTTTGGAGACCTTACAACACCACCCAAAATAGTGCTGTTTTTACATGTTTATAGTTGCCTAAAACTTTCCTTCTACAGGGCACAAACCTCTGGAAGCTTAAGAGTTAGAAAAAATAAAATGAATATGTTTGTTAGTAAGGGGAGAAGTAGGAGCAGAGGGGCAGGTCTGAGGCAGAATTGGGTCTCCTCTGCAAACTCACCCTGAGCTTCCTTCTTCTATAGCTGCACCGCCATGGCTGGGGTTGTGCGGTGAGAGGATCCCACTGATCACTCTGTGTCACATGCCTGCAGCTGGGCAGTCCCTGTTGAGGGGCACCTTTGAAAACGGACTCCAGGGAAGCTCCTGGAACATTTGAAGTGGTGTTTTCTGTCACGCTCGGCAAACATGCGTGCCAGATCACTCTAAGAGGCTTTGCTGACACAGGAGGTCCCAGACCCAGAGAGGGGATGGTATTAGGCTGCCAGTGCAAGGGCATTAGGGAGAGAAGAACGTTACTGGGCCCACAAGAATGAAGCTTTCTAGATCTGAGCTAGCAGATACCAGAGGCTTTATAAAGTGAGATGCATTGCATCTGTTTACCGATGGACTTAAAGCTAATGTTGAGAATGGAATTCAAGCAACTTTCAACACTCTATAAATAAAATGGTGGGGAAATAGTCACAGGAAAACTAATCCAAAGTGGAAAGTGCTCTGTGGTCGTTTTGTTTTCTTTTTAACTGGAGACCTTCTGGAATCCGGAGATGATGTTAAACCTCCTTTTAGAAAAGGTAATTGAAAATATCAAGGGATGAACAAATGAAGACTTTTCTCAGTGCAGTATGAATAAAAAAGAGTTATTAATAAGCCCTTTCATTTTAGGTTTCCACTTTGTTGTCACACATTTTGAATGTATAACCACACAGATGAAGGTTTTCACCTGATAAGTCCTTCACTACACTGTGGATGTTTTTAAAAATATAGAAATGAACCTTGGAAGGCATGCACACAAAGTAACAGAGGACAGTGGGAATATAGTTTTAGTCAAAATTCCTTTTAAAAAATAGCTTTTTTGTTTCTGAATTTCTTAACTAAAAATAGCTTGTCTCCTTTAAATGTATTTTTTTCTTGAAATCAAAAACACAGGCTCTCCACGGGCTCTCTTGCAAGCAAAACAAAATAATTTGAAAAGATTCTGAGATTCTGCAGAAAAGACAATAAGTAACATCTTCTGATGGGTCTCATTTTGAGAAACACAAATCTAATGGAGGTATTCGTTAGGTATTTCTCATTCTATCTCTTGCTGTTGATGGGAGAGAGATCCAATGGAAGGCAAATGTTCAGCTGCAAGTAATTACCTAGAGATAAGGGACATAATCCACAAAGATTTTAACACAAGGCAGACAGTGGAAAGCTGAAGTGGTTCAGCTCTGGTGCTTAGGTCGGTAGGATATTGGAAAACAGAAAAGGTGCCATCAGTCAGTATTGCCCTTTGTGATCCCCCAGTGAGACTACTTGGGAATCACAACTAAGGACTGGACAACACAAAAGAACAGAGACTAAAATGTCTGAAAAGGAGCAAGGGACCAAATATTGTGTATAAATTTTGAGTATGATAAGGAAGTGAATGGAAATATATCAGGTCCTGAGTATATATTTGTAGATGAATGAAGCAAAGTCTAAATTTTATGTGTAACTATAAAGAAACTAAGAAAACTAAGGAATATGTATGGCAAAGGTTTTATGCGTGAGGCAGGGAGAGCAGAAACTATGCAGTTATGACACAGCTGTCACCCAGGTGTCCCCCAGGGGGTCAGTCCTCGGTCCAGTCCTGTTCAATTTATTCATCAACGATCTGGATGAAGGCACAGAGTGCTCCCTCAGCAAGTTTGCAGATGATACGAAGCTGGGAGGAGTAGCGGATACTCCAGCGGGCTGTGCTGCCATCCAGAGGGACCTGGACAGACTGGACACCTGGGCGGTCAAAAACCTCATGAAATTCAACAAGGCCAAGTGCACGGTCCTGCACCTGGGGAGAAATAACCCCAGACACCAGTACAGGCTGGGGACCGACCTACTGGAGAGCAGCTCTGCACAGAAGGACCTGGGCGTCATGGTGGACGACAGGTTGACCATGAGGCAGCAGTGTGCCCTCATGGCCAAGAAGGCCAGTAGGGTCCTGGGGTGCATTAAGAGGAGCATCTCCAGCAGGTCAAGGGATGTGATCCTGCCCCTCTACTCAGACCCTGGTGAGGCCACATCTGGAGCACTGTGTCCAGTTCTGGGCCCCCCAGTACAAGAGGGATGTGGAGCTGCTGGAGGGAGTCCAGCGCAGGATGATCAGGGGCCTGGAACATCTGCCCTATGAGGAGAGGCTGAGGGAGCTGGGCCTGTCCAGCCTGGAGAAGAGAAGGCTGAGAGGGAACCATATCTGGTGATCTTCAAGACTCACTTAGATGCAATCCTGTGCCATGCGCTCTAGGTGACCCTGTGTATGCAGGGGGTTGGACTAGATGATCTCTAGAGATCTTTTCCAACCTTAACGATTCTATGATTCTAACTCTGGTTGGACAGATCTGGGAAAGTCAAAAATAGCAGAAGGATATCAAAATAAAATAAGAGGAGAGAAAAGAAACAAATGTCTTATGCAGAATGCAGATCTTACAATTTTTTTTTCTCTACATATGTGTGGGGAAAGCACTATTTTTACATTTTAATTCTTGATTATAAATCTAATGCTAAGCTGTTGCAAAGATATTGCTATGCATTACAAGATGTGGTGGTGATATTTGTTTTGGATAGTAACAGTAGAGTGTGAAGATAGCAAGCTGCAAGGAGGAAGTTTTTCAGAAATGTCAGAAATGCTTGTTGATACAAATGGTATAGTACATATTTGTTTGAAGAAATGCTGAATTAAACAGATTTCTCCTGGTATTCTCATGTGTGTATGAATTTCACCACCTATTATTAGAATTACCTAAGGTTTCAGCGGCCAGCAGATTTTCCTCAGACCCCTGCTGGTCATAGCAGAGAAATACAATCTCTATAAATCCAATTAGCTTAACAGGAGAGTTTAAACCTGTTGTTAATTGTATTAGCCTATAAAAGGATCCGAGGATTAATTAGAAATAAGGGCCAAGAGATGAACTGAAGATTCTCATGGGAAACACTACCCTGTGTTGTCCTTGAACTGCATAATTAGTTGAATTCTTACTATTTTAGAGTGGCATTCTTACCTGAACATAACCCTAATTGCCTTTTATTCCTAGCTGCATAGTTTTGTACAGATTGCTAATCATATTCCAAACCTGAACCACCTACTGAAGAACTGAAGAGACAAAGTGGAAAGATTTAAAGCGTCCTAATTTGAGAGGAGGTTATAACACAATATTGTCAAGATCAAACCACCTCTTGCCTCAAATCAAGAATAAAACTGCTCTTCTTTGACTGAAGTCAGGTAAGATTCTTATCCCTAGCTTGTGCTCAGATTTTCCCTTAGGTTAAGCTTTAGCCAAAAGAGACATGGTGCCTGATTAAAAGGTGGAAGGAATGAACTCATTAATTTTCTAGGGGAAAAGCTGAACACAGGGTTATCATTTTGATTTGCAACAGTAATATTAGGCAGTCTTGGAATTGTCTTCTGCAGCAAGACCTGTTCTGATCCAAAGCACTGACTGGTGCACTGTGAAAGACTGAAGTCTACACCAACTGGTTGTAATCTGAAAGATGTCAGGGAGGAGTAGCGAATACTCCAGAGGGCTGTGCTGCCATCCAGAGGGACCTGGACAGACTAGACAACTGGGCGGTCAAAAACCTCATGCAATTCAACAAGACCAAGTGCATGGTCCTGCACCTGGGGAGAAATAACCCCAGACACCAGTACAGGCTGGGGACCGACCTGCTGGAGAGCAGCTCTGCACAGAAGGACCTCGGCGTCATGGTGGACGACAGGTTGACCGTGAGGCAGCAGCGTGCCCTCTGGCCAAGAAGGCCAATGGCATCCTGGGGTGCATTAAGAGGAGCATCTCCAGCAGGTCGAGGGAGGTGATCCTGCCCCTCTACTCAGCTCTGGTGAGGCCACATCTGGAGTACTGTGTCCAGTTCTGGGCCCCACAGTACAAAAGGGATGTGGAGCTGCTGGAGAGAGTCCAGCGCAGGGCCACGAGGATGATCAGAGGCCTGGAACATCTGCCCTGTGAGGAGAGGCTGAGGGAGCTGGGTCTGTTCAGCCTGGAGAAGAGAAGGCTGAGAGGGGACCTGATCAGTGTATATAAATACCTTAAGGGACTTAAGGGGAGGAGAGAGGAGGATGGGGCTGGCCTCTTTTCACTGGTGGTCACTGACAGAACCAGAGGAAATGGCCACAAATTGAAGCATAAAAAGTTCCATGGGAACTTAAGGAAGAACTTCTTGACAGTGAGGGTGACAGAGCCCTGGCACAGGCTGCCCAGAGAGGTTGTGGAGTCTCCTTCTCTGGAGATCTTCAAGACCCGCTTGGATGCAGCCCTGTGCCACGTGCTCTAGGTGGCCCTGCGTGTGCAGGGAGGTTAGACTAGATGACCTCTAGAGGTCCCTTCCAACCTTAGGCATTCTGTGATTCTATGATTCTATGATCCATCCCTATCACTTCCCATAAGCTTTTGAAAGTTTTCCCTCCAGTCCATGGCTGCCCTTTTGTACTACTGCAAGTAGCATTCTTAAGAACTTGATTGTGCTCCCCTTTTTAAAAAAGATGTGTTAAACATAAAAGGAAAAAAAAAAGTCTGAAATACATACTGATAAGCTAAAACAAAAAAAAAAAAGAAAAAAGAAAGAAAGAATAGAAAAGGCAGAAAAGTACCTCACACGCAGCATTTAAAAAGCAGTGGAAGGAACATTTGGATCTGTTTCTTTCATCCAAGCTCTCATTGAAATGACTGAGAAACTTTCCTCATTCATGTCAATGCAAATATGTGACTGTTGTGTTTGAATATCGAACAGCTGGTATTATTTTTTCTATGCCAACAAGAAGCTGATGTATTTTACTACTTCTGAGAAGTAGTTTGCACTAAGCAACTACAGAACAATGGGAAATATAAATTTTGACCCTAAACCTAGAGGGCCATATTCTGCAGTGTGCTCTCTGTCTGTGATGGTTTCCTCTGGTTACTAGGGAGGGAAGCAAGACCCTAGTCATCATGAAGTACCTGATCTAGTAGCATCATATCCAGTACACTATGAGTATAGTCCAGTCATCATTTGCAAAGAACACTTTTTGTCTGAACAACTGTATGTTTTCTAGATGTCTAGATGTCTAGATGGATACTGTCCAAAAGTCATGATGTCTTGCGTTCTTGTTGTATTTAAGACAACAGACTGGGAATCCTGGATATATGGGGTCCCAGTCTGACTCTCATCGATGTCAATATATACTATTGACTTCAGTGGCAGCTTTTAGCCCAGCAGAGACGAATCTGACCCCTGAGCTAGTTGAGAGCTAAGGCATTAGATCAGCTTGCAACCAAGTGCGAACTTCCCAGCATTAGCTGAAAGTCTTCCCACTGATGGATATAAAATACCTTTGTCATACGATCTATGCAAGCTAATAGATGGAGCCTCTTGTTGACTTCAAGCAAAACGGAAGTGCCTGCTTATTTCTTCTTTCCTGAGGTTGGTTTGGATGCATCATAGGTGGTGACAGGTAGAAGATCTGTGATGGAAATCCAGCATGAAGTGAGATCTTTAATGTAATGTTGGGCAAACAAACAGTATTAGCAATGTCGGGTTGGGTTTGGAGTGGAAGAGGGGCAGAGAGAATGGACATGCCATCCCTTGAAACTAACTTAGCTTATATTAAAATGCCTTGGCGTACCAAATTTCGTTTGACTTCTTCAGAGAGGCAGGAATTCTTAGCCTGCTAAACAAAATTCTTCCTTTCCCAAGTACTGTGAGCAATCTATGTGTCTCTTGGACCATTGGCGTTTGCTGTCTGAAAAACATTTTAGAATAATTTAAATCATTTTAGAATGATTTAGAATGATGAAAAACTTTTAGAATGATTTGGGGCAGGTGAAATACTGGGGTGTATATAACTGAAATATGTGAAATCTTCATTTACAGAATAATTACACAGTATAAGCACAATAATCTCTCAGTGGAAGTCTGGCGGAAAGCATGGGGCCTATGGAGTATGAGTCCGGATATTTAGTTAGTTGAAAACTGCAAAGAAGCTGCATTTACTTGAAAGAGTTAATCAAGTTCCTAACTTCAAAGGACACAATATACCTTAAAATATCCTTCTTCTGACTTATCAGGCATATTATAAATGAATATCTGATTTTCCTTCAGCTACCTGGGTTAATCTGCTTAGCTCAGTTAACTTCACTTGATTTATGCTAGCTACACCAACTGAGGACCTAGACAGAACCTATTAGCACTGGTACACCTAATAGTCCAGTGCGGTGTATGAAAATTGGGCATTATTTTGCATCAGCTATCCCTCTGCAGTCAGGCTGAAGAGCAGAAGGATTTGTGAGTTATTAAAAGAATTCCTGTTTCTAGAGAGTAGAATTTCCACAACTTCTCATGAATTTCTGCATGGAAAAGTCTTATGGTTTTTTTCTTTATATTGAATATTTCTGTGAAAAACATTAAGATAATCAGAAATTCAGTAGCATTTCTTGATACCTAGTTAAAAATACGTTGCCTAATCATTTTACTTTTTTCAATAAAAATTTGCCTCATGATAGAAATTAAACACCTTACTTTTTTATTCCTAACTTCTTAAATTATTTTAATTTTTTGTTTGTTTAACTTGTGTTTGGATAGGAATAGTTTGGATAGGAAGTTTGGATATTAGCTCCTTTTTATTTTTTAAGAAGGTTGTGCGGTATAAATCTATTTTTTATATTCCTCTTTCATTCTCCTTTTCATATAAGGCAATTTTTAGGCCACTGTGTTGAATCAAATCCTGCAGTGTGATTATCTTCTCATTGAAATGCTCTCTATTGTGCCTATTTGTTTGATATGTTTTCCTTGTACATTATATTTCTGATGGCTTTTGGGTAAAATAATCATTATATGTCATCCATACCATCTCTTTTAATCTCCAGAAGATTAAGCATGTTTATTTAAAAACCCCTTTGATAGTGTCTTCACTAACTCAGCTATTTTATAAAATTGGAAATAATGAATCAGGGAGATGCAATTTTGATAATGCCATTTACACAACTCCAATGAGGCTAGCTAGCAAACAACTGGAGATATGTAAGTATCTGACATACATACACTAAGAATGGGAAAAATATTGTAATTGCATGTAGGTTATGAAGCGCTTAGAAAGATACAGTCAGCAAAAGAGCAGTTCAGTTAATGAGTGACATTCTTCAGGGACAGGCAAACTCAGAGGATGGGTAATGGGATCTGAAATGACTCCTTTCATCCCAGGGTCACCAGTTCAAACCCAATACAGAGAGGCAGCAATTAAAAGCCACTACCTGTTGAGAGCTCTTTGAAGATATTCTTGAAATGATGCTGGTAGACACATGGGCACAGAACTCCTGCTGAACCACAGGCGCTCTGTCCACACCAAAGATTACCCATATTTGCTGCAACGATGCGGAGTCCCCATTGCTCACCTATAATTATCTCTTCTTCAGTGCTGGCTGGGATGTAGGCATGTCCTATCATGCCACTGCTCCTCAGAGGTTTCAAGGCAGGTCAGGGCTGTTATGCAGTGCATAACTTGTTCATCAGGGGCTACGTGGAAGAACGGTTTAAAAACAAAAATATGAGGCTGAAGTGAAGCTAGAGTTTTACAGATGAAAAAGTGATCACACTTGGCAGTCAGGAGTTTCAATTTTCACATCATATTCTTTGTTGTCAATGCAACATCAGAGAGGAAGTCCTGAACACCAGTCATGGGCATACTACCTGATACTGATTTTCCAAAAAACAAACCACATCAGCAACCATGCCCATTGAGCCTTTGGGAAATGTGTACCTTTACTTTTCTGAAACTTCTTTCACTTTTGTTCTGTAAGACCAAATCCTGAAATTTTTACTTAGCTAAAAAAAAGAACCATTGCCTCCACAAAGGACAAAAGCTCCTTAGTGGCTAAATAAAATTTTGAAGAGATAAATCTACTTCAGCCATCTGACCTCATGATTTGGCATATAGTGAGAACAGCTGAGATGATATTAAAGGAAATTTCACACAGATCTTGTCCTGATAGCTGTTAAAGCAATTCCATTTACACTCTCCACTTCATTGTTTCCTAGAAAATAATCTCACCAGGCTACCCACATTTTCTGGTCTGAGAAAATTGTGGTTATCTTCAAGACAATGGATATTCTTATTCCCAAGGCAAAAAAAAAAAAAAGGAAGAAAGAATTACAACAGGAATCAAGTAAATATTTTTATTTAAATGTTTCAGTCCTTGCTTAGGTCTAAACTGAGTTGATTTTCCTCATAACAGAAAAAGAAAAAAAAATTGGCTTGTGTTCAGATATGTGTAGGCATGAAAATTGCAATAGGCTGGACACATCTCTCTGGGCCTTGGGAAGACTTTCCACAAATGACCTGCATAATTAAAACCTTCATTGCCTTCTTGGCCCAAGAGAAGTTAATAGCAAACAGCTGTTAGTTTGCAGTGCCATTGTATTTAAGTGTTATTTATAGAGCAAGACTTAGATGCCTTTCGGGCACTGAAAATTAAAATATAAATTTGTTAGCTGTAATCAACATACATACTTGTAACAAATTGCCTTCAGGGATGGAAAACTGCATTCACATATTTCAGGTGACATTGCGAAGACTGTATTTTAAAAAAGCAGCTGATTGCAGGGTATTATATGGGATATTTCTGCATATGTATGGGAAATGGGACTTTCTATTTTATCACCAAGTTCATTCTTGGACATTTCAACTTTATTGCTTATAGCATATAAAAACAAAACAACAAAAAGGAATTTTTAAATTATTTCCCCATTAAGGTGTTCAAAGAGACATTTTCCGTTTCTTTGACTATTTTGTGGGGTTTTTGGGGGGGGAAATTTAGTATTTTTATTTTGCTTTTTCTCCTAGATTTTTTATGTTTTTGCTAAGCTAAATATATACATAGATATATAGAAAATCCTGTGAGCCAAATCTTACTTTTTTCCAAATCTATTTTTACAAATATTCCTCACTTTTGAAAAAGTTAGCAAGCATCAGAATTACAGACCTTCATGCTCTCCTTTTCCACTAGGAAGCTTGCCTATGACCAGGGTGAGTTTTCAAAAATCAGAAGTTGGGAAAGGAAATTGGAGAAAAGATAAGACTGTATGTCTTTCATCCTTGTGATAAGGAAGGATCCCTATCCCTTTTCTATCCAAGGTTAGAAAAAGTATGATGAAAGGGGAAAAAGCATGTCCGTAAGCTGTAGTCTTAGTGCACCTATTTTCCTGTCAATTTTGACCCTTGTGATTGTTCTAGAGCTCTGATGGAAAATCTCCCAATGCCAGAACATTTATAACGTCTGTTTCTTGTGCGGATCCTTTGATGTCTGATGACTGAACTCGCTTGGCTGCCTCTTCTTCACCGAGGTGCTGATCAGGCCTCGCTCTGTCTGTGCAGCCACCCAAAGGCTATTCTGGAGACAGACAAGAAGTCTGCAGAGGCTTCATTACCTCCGAAGGCTGTGAATCTTTGTCAAATTTGTCTGCACTCAGACAAGAGATTCAAAACTTAAGGAAGGGAGAGGCAAGCAGGCAAAATAAATAGGTATAAATCATAAATGTTCTCTCAGAAAACAAAGCTATAAAAATATTTAAAAGTCAAGCTGCTTTTGAGAGTAAAAATGAAGCGAAATTTTCCATTTGAAATTAAGTGCTCCAATTTTCCTTCACTTCTTATAAAAGCATAGCTGAAGATTCCTTTCTACATAGAAAACCATGTGAGAATGAGTTTTCTTTTTCTAGAGAGCAAAATTTTCTGCTGCCATAAAGTTCAGCCTGTTCTTCTTTCAAAAAGTAAAGAAGAGATGTTCCCTTCTCCTCCATCCCCCATAGATCCCTACTTAGCCTTCCAGAGGTGCCTCGCTGCAGCCCAGCATTCTCTGAGGGAGGTCATGCATGTTTTTCACTACACAGATATCTGCAGAGCTCGTGATCATCTCTCAGTGCTGAAGGGAATGGACTGACTGCTGCAATGTCACACCTACGATCAACTGAGGAATACTTAATATAATTTGCTCCTTCCTTTTTATGCAGCTGTACCTTGTTAACCAACTCATCCAGCTTGGTTCCCGTCTGTGGCATGGACAAAACTGATACTCTGTCAGAGATGCACCTGCACTCCTGCCTCTTTACAAGTAAAAGTTCCTCTGCCAAAAGTGCAGAAAGTAAAAGACTGCAGATGACAATCACTCCTTAGAGAAAGCCAAAACGAAGCATTTTTTGACTTATTGATGCTGTCACCTCTTATAAAGCATTAAATTGTAGTAGAGACAAGATGATAAGGAAGTGCATCTAAGACACAGGGAGCAGCCAGGCGTACAGGTTTGCTTTCTTGTCAAAGATCCAGGAAGGTTTGGCATTTGCCTTAACATCTAAAGCAGAGGACTTCCTATGGACACAGATGTCAAGCAGTGGACTTCTGATAGTGTTTTAATAGCTGGAGGCAATACATCTGTCTGCTGCCTGTTAAGCTGTTGCTCTTGCTAATTTTCGTGCTTGCTCAAACTCAGAAGCAAAGCGGTCTGACTTGTCTAATGCTTGGTGTGAAAGCTTCCCCTAGGGAGGCTCCTTCAAAGAAAAGAATGATGTAGGGGCAGGCAGTGGGCTAGCTCCAGTGGGATGCTCTGGACACTCAGAGGTTGGGAGAGGGAAGAGTGAGCCTCTTCCTGTCCAGCACGGGCCGCTCTGGCGTGTAGCCCTGAGAGAGCAGAGATACCTGCGTGCATGTGTGCGCTCTGGCCAACTGATTATCACCCTTGCTAGCACTGCATGCATCCTTGTTTCGGCAGATACTGCCAATTTTGTTTTCAAAGATAGATCGGGGAAAAAAATCATTAACTGGAAAAAAAAAAAGTCAGTTTGGAATTTCATGGAAATCTTTTCCCCTGCCCCCATCAAACATGGGGAAAACATTTAAATCTATTCATGATCTTATATTGATATAGCTATACAAACATGTATAAAAATATACACATAAATATACATATGTGTATATTGTGTATACATATACACAATATACATATGTGTATATGAATAGGAAAATTACTTCAGAGCAAACCTCTTTCATTTTGATTATCAGTAATTGCTTTTTTAGCACACAGAAGGAAGAAGCAGGCATTACACGGGCCACAAATCACAAACAATCCTTTTAACACTACCACTTCACCGCTGATAGAAAGGTGCTGTGGTTAATGTCAATCCCCATGACTTGTCTCCATGCTTGGGACCATGGCTGACCTCCTTCTCTTGGGTCAGGAGGATCCTTGCCAGTCCACTGGAATGATCATTTTTGGCTTTTTTATAGGGAAAATTGAAAACATGTTGTTTTCATAAATCTGGAACATTTAATTTTGATGGCTTGTTTAAAGTATTATAAATGAATGTTATATATTATCTGTGCATGACACTAGACAAATTAAAAATGTAGTATTGCAGCACAATGTCATACAAAAACAAAGGGAAATGAATCAGAGTAAAATACTTTAAAATTTTTCAAACTGATTTTTAAAGTTTTTTTGATAATTTGCAATTGTGAGAAATGGTCATTATGGAAGTAGGTGTTATTCTAACTGGAAAGTAGAATTATTGAAATGCTGTAATGCTGATTATCCTTTAAAAACAAACAAAACCCCTCAGTTCTCATTCGTTTCCCAAATGCCTTTGTCCACCGGTTTATTGACTTATTTTTGGACGCTGCTGAAACGTCCATGGCAAAGGCAGTAGATAGCCATAGGAATTTATATTGACTGTAGTTTCTTTCAGCTGTAGACTACTGGTTCAAATCCAGAGGGCCGACATGAGAACAAAAAATCACTAGTATGACTTCAGCTGTATGGTATGTGTTTACCTCCCTGTGTGTAGGTGACAGCCACAGAATTAACATTAATTAGTCCACTTTTGCATCTCAGCCAAAGTTTGACATGGCAAAGCAGAGAAATCCATTGTGCTGTAGACTGATCCCTGCTTCCTCAGGGAATAAAAATATAGCTTTCCTACTCCATGTCCAGTCCAGACACTTTTCATTGGCACTGTCACTGTGCTAATGAGAGGGAAAGCTAAGAGAGTTGCTTCATAACTAGGAAGATCAACAAAAAAGCATCAAACTTTGACAATTGGTTACAACTAGTATCCTGGGAAGACAGAGACAAAAGGCAGTGACCTGTAACCAGGGCACAAACCAAGGTAACAGGCAATCACTACAGGATCAGCAACAAAGACAGCTTTAAACTGGCTGCTTCTTTTATCAAAGTAATTTAAACATGCTATCCAGAATACAAACTTAATAGTGACACAGTGAATGGAGCCAAAGTAAGGTAGTATTCCAAAGTTTATAAGTGCCAGCACATAAAAGAGTCTCCATGGAGAAATCTAATGCTTGCATTTGTTGTTCTTGCTTTCCTTTTTTTCTCAAAGAACATAAAAGCCAAGTGTTTATTTTTGGTATTTGTTGTTTCCGAGTCAGTAAAGGAAGATGGGCTGTTTCAGAAGTTCTTTTTGACAATCAACTTACAGAGTGTGACAGGCTGACACATTTTGCTGTCTTTGAAAGCTGAATAGCAAATAGTTTTGCTATTTACAAGTCAGAAATGAAGCAGTGAATCTGAGTTACAGAGCACCCTCCCAAAACATACAAACCCCTCTCTGCATGCATCACTTGCAAACTCTGCTTTCGTCTATGTTATCAACAGGCAATAATTCATCTTGATTCTTGGAGGTTGTGAAAAACTGTATAAAGCTAGGACATGGGAATGTAGTAGCTCAAACAAGACCTCCAAGCATATCATATAACTTTTATACACTCAGAGTTATAGCACACTACCAGTCTAATTAGAGTGGTAGAACCTGTCTCTAAGGATAATATAACTACTTTATTGCCACAGATGCTAGCCCGAATAAAACACATGATTGTCCTGTGATAGATTCTCTCACTTTGGAAAGTCAAATTCTTTTCTAGAATTGACAATGTAAAACTGGCTGCTTCTTTTATAGCAGCAGTGCTTTGTGTTCATATTCATAGGTAAAGCTTTTACTCTAATGACAAATATGGATTTTTACAATCCTTTACTCCAAGCAGTACAGAGGAGTTCATACAGCTAAGAACGAATTAGATTTGACTGTAGCTCATGTGTCCTGACTGAACCATTACAGCAAATGCTTATTGCAGCAACTAATTCTGCTGTGTTCATGCAAAATACTGTGGCAGAAACACAACCAGAGCTGAAGGAAATTTAAACTCCCAAAGAATATATGTATTTGTGGATAGATACAGGGTCCTACTCTCAACGTCAGACTCTAGGGACACATCAAATCAATTCAGACACAGATATTGAGGCCTACAGATTCCACCCGAACTGGAAACTACACATATTCCAAGTATTCACAAGCTGCTGGGACGTTTTGTTGTTGATGTTATTGTTGGCCGCAGGGCGGGTGTTTGTTTGTTTTTGATTATTTTTATTTTTTATTTTTTGGTTAGCTCTTAACTAACTCGTTTCCAGTGTGCACCGAGGAAAAGGTTTCTGCTCTTAAAAGCTTCTTTTTGAAGAAATGACATTTTAAACCCCACTGCAAGCACTAGGCCAGAGGTGACGATGGGGAGGTGAAACTATAATGCTTGTTTTTCACACAGCTGACACACAAAATCCATCTTTGGACTGATTCCTTTCTCAGGAAACACATGAGAAAGACTCCAGAGAGAAAGACCATCTCTGGGACAGACCTGCTCCTGGGATGTTTCTGTTTCAGAAGAACAAGCCAGAGACAGAGGCGTAGGTGTACCTCTGTGCAGTTTGGAGGCTCATTTCAGCTTTCAGTATTCTTGGACATGTAGACACCAGCTTGCCTTCAAAGGCTGAGGTTCACCATCGCACCAGTGTATTCACTGACTGCAGGCGGCCAGATCAAGAATCACCTTGCGCCACAGCTGAGTTTTGCAGCTGGATCTTAATGTCTGCCCTGGATTTCTAAGTACATCATATCTGCTGCTACTGCTAAACTTGTATCTGCCACAGTAAGCAGAAGGATAACCTCAAGCATACAGCATCCAAAGGACTTACAAAAAAAAAAAAAAAAAAAGACNGACAGCCATAGAGTGGCGCTTAAAGGAAGACCAGAGTTGTCTTTTTGTTCCACAAAATGTACTGTGAACTTTCTCATCTTTTTTCATCTTTTTGGCCTGAAGCTTTGTCTAAAAAACAGTTCAGCATTGCCCTTAGTAATGGAACTCCAGAGCACCATTTCCAAGTTAAAAATAGTAGGCATGCTATTAACACCCACTGCACACAGCAGTGTGAGAAATAATTATTAGTACAGTTTTCCTTCAATATTTTTTTTAATTATATTACAGTTCATGTGTGAGACATAGGATCATTTCCTACCTTGAACATGTATCTCATTGTATATATGTTTTTAGGTCATGACCAAGGCAAAACTGAATAATCACAATCATAGCAAGAGCAAATGCCTGGTGATTCATGATGTGGCACTGAAAATGCAAAAGAGTTTGAGCAACACATACATAAAGAGCATCCTTGTGTGTTGTTGCTAGGTGCTGTCTATGCTCCCTTCCACATCTAGCCAGATGGTCTGGACTGCCAGCATACAGGCTGTGGTTCCTGCTTTCCTCCTTGTCATGTCAGCCTCTGGCAAAATTCAAGGATGGATTCAGTCCTTGGAGCTACTTAAATGTCTAAGGAGACCTCCAGCCTACACACATACTCTAGGCAGGACACCGTAGCTTCTGTATAGCTAAGCAGGAAAACAGTGCATTTGCTTGTGTTTCTGTGAACTGAAATAAAAAGAAAGCTAGGTTAAAAAAAAAGTGCTTATGATCATTCTATATCCAGTGTTTCTACGTAACCTCCTAGGTATTTATATTGAGGCTATTGTGGTGGTACACTGTCAAACACTACTCAGTGAGCCTATATACTTTATAACCTTCTTCTTCTCACTTTCTTCTTATTAACTATGACCTTCACATGGATGTGCTTGGATGATTTTTCCTTCTCATTGGTATTTGTTTTATCCTTTTCTTTCATTACTTATCTTTGAGGAGCAGATACCAGTGTTGGCTTGCTACTGAGAAAAGTATGTACAAAGAGATGCCTTATAACTCTCTCTCTGAGGATCTCATGTCAAAGCTAGAAGAGGGAATTTGTGCTAAATTACAGAACAGACTATCTTGAGCCCTGAGATCCATCCATCCTTAGAAGGTATTTGTAGGCAAAGACATGCCACAGAAAATTCCACTGAGGAAAACATTGCAGAAGTGATGTTAGTAGGTGACTAGTAGGTGACTAGGAAGCTCCTTTGGATCACGACTGAATTATGCACCAGAGGAGCTTGGTTCTTTGAATTATAGAGGAAATGAAGATTATTGAAAAGATTCCTCGTTCATTTCGGATCAACTGAATTACCAAGAAATACTTTGATTAAAGGTCATTTTTAATTTTGAAGATTATATTCTGAAGACCGTTCTTTGCTGCCAATTGGAAAAAAAATGTGACTTGCTTGTGCATATCCTTTCCCAACCAATTGAGTAGCATTGCTATAGAACATCTCTGAATGTCAGCTACATTAGAGCACATTTTCTTCTGGGATAAATCTAAGTGATAGAGACAATGATGCCTACAATAATTGAAATGTGACTAAAATATATTTATTGAGTTTGCAGATACTTTATGAGCTTTATGAAATTTGCAAAATAGTTTTTAAACCTTAAAAAAATCCTAGGACAGAAATAAAATGTTACTTCAACAAAGAACTTCAGTATGTCATGGAGGGAAGAGCCAAATTCAGACTATGTGTCTGCACAACATGGGGTTAGGATTCAGCAGCATGCTGAGCAAGTTGAACTGTCTATTAGTCTAATAGCCAGCCTGGGTGGCAGCAGAGACTGTTTTCCTATATGCTTAATGGAGAGAAGAAAAGGCTATTTTTAGACCTCCTAGAAATGTCCAACCTCTCCTGTCTACTTCTGTCCTTTGTCTGTCCTCAGAGTATGTAGTGATTCCTCCATATAGTATAAAGCTTATGTAGCAGTGCAGCTGCTTTCCGTGGCAATGTTATAACTTGAAGACTTAGAGAAAAAAAAGGAAGAAGAAAAGGAAAAAAAAAGGAGAAGGATTTTCCTCAAATAAAGGAAAATAAGTCTTTAGCAATTTAAAGCATCTGTTGTAAAGTGGGTATTCATTTGAATCTCCTTTGACTTTTTCCTTAGCTTTTAATTACTCTTCTCTTAGCTGCTCCACATGACAAGACATCACTCTTTCCAGCGCAGAGAAAAAGACCGAGCGATATCCCAAGTTCTCCTCTGACAACCAAGGCTGTTGCATGACTTTTTTTTTTTCAGATATCTTGGGATTGGCTAATAGAAGATGTCTCATGAAGACCATTTACAACATGGCAGGGACATTTTTTTCTGTCTGGAAGATAAGTTATTGCTTAAAACAGGTCAGAATGACTTGGTGGAGGGGCAACAAGCACCAAGCTTTTATAGCAGTAATTCCACCAAATTCCACTGAATGGAGGCATTGCTGCAGTAGGATGTCACTCAGTGATAGATACTAGAAGAGGACATGGCACTAGCCTCAAATAAGAAAGTGAAGGAGAAGACTTCTGAGCCTGTGCCAAGCCCCTCTGGAACCAAAGTGCAGGCCCAAGGATCCGATCACTGTCCTTCCTTCTCAGCTCTGGGAGCACAACAGGACAGCAGTCCTACTCAGAGCCTCTAGGGGCTACTGCAGTTCAAAAAATAACGACAAATAAAATGCAGAACTGGTTTTGAGTCAGCTAAGGGCTCTATTAATTCCTGGAGTATTATCTTCAGAGATGTTACAGAGAATGGAATTTGGCCCACTGAGCCCCTATAGTCTACTCTCAAATTGCCACAGGAGATAAAGAATGGCTGTGTACATGAAATATTCTCTTAGGACAAAGTGTTTTGTCTTGTTTTCCTGAGGGACGAATTAGCCTTTCAGTGCTTTTTCTCACTTTGTTCTCCACTTTTTGCTGATATTGTAAAAGAAGCATCTTTAACTCATGCTGGGTTTTGTAGAGAACACACCAACTTTGTTTAAATAAGAACTATTTCACTCTTTGCTAATGCCTTTATGGAATTTGTCTTTATTCATACTAATGAGAATTAATGTTTTACTAATTTGTTCATTAAAGATACCATGCACACTTGGTAATTCTCCCTCACTGCATGGGGTTTAGTTCACTGTGAAGTGTTGTGTGTGATGTATGAGAAACAGAGAGAGCATGTATGTGAGAGAAGGGGAAGTGCATACTATTTGAATGCAGCGTACTTAAGAAATTCAGACTTAAGGAGAAAATCTCTACAGGATATCAAAGCAAATTTCAATCTGAGAAGGTTTCACTATGTCAATATATGTAGCACAAGGGTTGCCTGTTGTTTCACAAACAATGAATCTTCTACATCTTATAAATAATGTAAAGGCAAGTCTCAGGATTTTTAAAAAATTCTGCTAGCTCGAGGCTACCTACCCAGCATGCCTTCTTGTTTACAACTACCACTACAAATACATATTGTGTTTGCTTTCAGACAAAACATCAGCTTTCCTGACTTCTAGAATTAACCTGTAGTATATATCAGCAAAAGCCTTTTAAGCGGGTTTTATATACATAGACATTTTGCAATGGGACCACTCAGGGGTGTGCTCTTGTGCAGCTGTAGGTGAGCTCCTTGGAGTTACATGTGCAGTGCAACACCTTCGCCTTGCAGTGCTAACCAGATATTGCAACCAGCTGCCAGGCAGTGGCAAACATCTGCTGCTCAGGTAAGTGCTCTAAAACCCATTTACAAATGCAAGGGGAAACAGTACATGGAGTAAAGATGCTAGCAGACTGTATACAGATGGTAAGATGCAAGGTAGGGAACATACAGAAGAATGGATTAGTGAAATTCAGCTTCATGTTAGTAGGTAGCAGATTTGTTGTCATCTTTGACATGTGAGGGCCTGAATCCACAACACATATAGCAGTGCTATATAGGTGAGTGCCCTAACTGCTTCTCTCATCCTCCTTCCTTCTTGTTCTCGCTCATCCAGTGCTTTATGAATTTGTCTTTTTGCACAGATTCAGCAAGATCAGTGCAGAAAAGCTCTGGTTTCACTAGCTTGGAAAGGTTAGAGCACCCTTCCACATTGTGAAGAGATGGGTTTGAACCCACGCAGGCTGCAGAGGGCATAGGCTCCATGCCTGCCACTTCCTTAGGGTGCTCTAAGCAGTGGGATCTCACAGGAAATAATAAGTGTCTGTGCAATTTGTGTGGTGTCTAATCCTGTCGCTGTGGCTGGGGGGTACTCAAGACGAGTAGGTATTCCTCTGTGTAGTTTTAGACTCTGATTAGATTAGAGATACTCAGACTTAGCGTACTTTCACATAGTCAGAAAAACAGAATTTGGAGAATCTCTAGAGCTTCAGATAAGGAAAACAAAGCACAAGACTGATAGTCTGTAGGCAGGTTGGGATTTTTTACAGCAGTTCTTGAGTTAAGTACTTAAATTCCACTTCTACCCAATTTCAGACACTTGCAGTCTTTATCAGATCTTTCCTAAAACACATTGTTTCAAAACGGAGGAATATATCACAAAATAAAATTTGGATCAAGGACAGTTAAGTTTATGGCTCTGTCTATTGTGGTTTAGGGAAAAAAATACAATCAGGAAATGCTTTAGTCCAGGATTTGACTATTGGCTATTTCTCAATATCCAAACAGCTTTATGTTTTTGGCCAGCCTCTGGATTTGAGTTGTTGCTTTGATTTTCCTGGAAGCCTTTTTTTTTTTTTTTTTTAATGAGCCAGAGATCTTCCACAGTGAATGCAAATTATTTAAAGACATATTTGGGAGCTCAATGAGGGATAAGTGGATCGCTCCAGTACAACCTAAGAGACCAAGATGATGCGATATAATCAATACCAGAAAAAGAGACTGAGTCTGGGCTGGCTGAGGAGTGATCGCACGTCTTAAACATGTAACTTTCTGATGCTTTTTGTATGGGACAGCAGCGTCCATTCAAATTGCACCAAGTCCCTAAAGCGTAGCTGACAGGCATCCACAGAAGCACAGGGATCTTTCCTCAGCTGTACTCAGTGAACGGGCACTGAAGACGAATCCCCTCTCCCCCCCTGCTTGGTGTCCGTTTTCTCTGGACAAGGAGAAGCGAGGGCTGTTACCCATTCTGCAATAGATAACCCCTTTGGGAGCTTTCAGTCCAGCACCCTCATAATAATAAAATGTACTTGCAAAACCTAAGCAGAAAAAAAAAGTAGCTACTTAACAAAGTAGCAAGGGGGAGGGAAAGGCCAGAAGTCAGCTATTATTGCTGCTGCCCTCGCAGAGGGTGATCTATTCTCAGCCCTTTGTTAGCACTTGAAGGTATCCCAACCACTCCTCTAATTTCTAGGCCCTACGTATCCAGCTGAGGTATTACTTCCTTACTGCCCAGATCATGTTTTGTGTTCTACAAATGCTCTACAGGAATATCATTATAAATCCATAGCTGAAAGAGCCTGTGCATCTTAAGTGCTCTTTCCTTTGCCACCTCTGAATATTCTGCCAGCAGAGATTTAGCGCATTGGCTCTGTAAATGCTTTCATGTCAAGACTAAAGGCAATACTTGTTTAATTCATTCTTTGACCCAACAGCAGCTTTATCTTAGGTTATCACTTGTTAAGCTCTCTTGAATGTTTAAACATGAAGGGGGCTCCTGTGTATATACATCCAGTGTACTGTATTCTTATTGTACAAATTTGACAGTAGTGATTCATAAACATCAAAACCATTTCCCTTCTGTGCTGCAAATTATACTTTATTTTAGTTCCATTTGCAGGGCATGTAACCTGTTCAAGAGAAAAAAAAAAGAAAAAACATTTAGCCTCTCTCTCTTATATATAATCCTTTGTTGTAGGTCACAGATATATATATCTGTGAGCACTTGTGAGAGTGAATATTTGTGAGAGAATTTCTGTATGTGTGTATATTAAATATGCATATAAACGTATCTACAAGTACACACACAGTTACAAACATAAAGATGCACACATATGAGGCCAAGTTCAACAATGAAGTGTACTGTGTATGAAGTGAGGACTACATTTATACGTGAAATATACTACCTGAAATATATGATTAGAATAACAAAAAAAAAAAGATGTGTGGGCGGAAAAGGTGGTTTTGTCTTTTAGCTTTGCTATTGTCAAAACCCCAATAATTTACATTTACATTACATTTACATTTACAAAAACCCCAATAATTGTGTGCAAATCCATCCCTTCTGTCAGCATAGGGCTTAACCCCAAGTTGCCAAACAACTACAGTTATGTTTGAATTCAGCAGCACTCTTTGACCTCCAGAACTGTGGCTACCAGAGTCATTCCAGATTTACACCACATAATTACTGTGAGAAACTCAGCAGTTTTGTGTCATAAAGAAAGAGCTACAGGGGTGACGTGGTAACAGACTGTTTTTCCTCCCTGACATTGATGTCTACACTATAGGACAGACAGATAATTTTTTCACCAAAATACCTCATTTTTGGTTATACCCTGATCCCTACCTCCTTGAATGTCACGGCAGAACTCGAGCATTTGCCATCGTCTCATTGCTCTGCTTTTCTTTAGAAAAAAAGATGTGGGTGGAGGCAGAGGCAGCCAGAGCACAGGGGCCCAGTCTGGATGCTCAGGGCATAGAGGCCTGTGAGACACCAAGAGCTGCCACGCAGGCAGGTGTCGCTGCAAGTAGCAGTTGACAGGAACCAGAGAGATGCTTTGGAGGTAGTTTTCTTTTCTATACTTGTTTGTTTATTTTCCTTTAATTTTCCTTTAATGCAGGCAGACCACAAAGATTAGCTACGAAAATGCAATATAGAAATGCAGGAAATATATGCCATGTGCAAAATTAACTCTGACAGCCTGCATGTTGTTAATGCAGAATAAGAGAAAGGAAACAATCAAATACAAGCAAGTTTTCAGTTTTCTGAGGAAGGAGATGTTCTCCTGCAGTTCCAGGTGTTCAATCTCTTGTGATAGATGTGGTTGTGATTGGAGTCTAGGATTAAAAAAAGAAGACGAACAGGAAGCTGGAATTGCTTGGAATTAGTCCCTAACTAATAAAGTCAACAATGGATGATATCTAGAATGGGATTCATCTCTATTTGCAGCTGTCAAAAAGTCGTATGTCTGATCTACATTAATCACTCAGGCTCCAGCATAGTGAGGCAGCAGCACAAAGGCAACTCTGGAGGGTAGTGAATCCCAGCTATTTGGAAGACAGCTTTAAATGGGAAGATCTGCCCTCCCAAGGGAGCATAAATAAATAGCATGTATGACACATCCATACTTTTTTCTGCAGCTGCAGTAACATAAAATGAATCCCACTTACTAACAACCAAGCCTCAAAATGCTCATAAGTGAAGGACATTGCTCTAATACTAGTGACGCACTAGAGCAGCCAAAAATGCTCTGGTAATTATGTGTGATTGGAATAGGGGGGACAGTTAAAAGTAAAATACCTTGTGGTGACACACCAGGCCATGTGGAGGGTGGAGGCAGACAGCAGCAAGTGTTTCTCTTAAACCTCTGATTCTGTGCCAGCAAAGTTAAGGGATTCTTTGCCATAGAATTCAGTGAGTAAGCTATCAAACTCTAGTCAAACTGAACTGAGGCACCTGAAGCACCTGAAACTAGAAAAACTTTCAATTGCTATCATTTTAGCTTTAGCTTCCTTGTGAGTTCAGAAGTGTTTCTATTTAAATTTTCTTCCACAATCCATAATAAAAGAAAAAATCACAGCACATGCTAACAACAAAACCACAGTCCCTATTTTTTTTAAAGAAAGTACACATATTCTTAGGAAGGATAAATGGTTAGAAAGCCTTGAGGCCAACTGATGCTAATGTTTTCCTGTTCAATACTTGAAATTGTCCTAAATAAATAAATTATCCAACTGTCAGTTCTGTGCTTATTGTTGCATTAATGTCAAACCTATGAAAAGGGTAAGTATGTTATGTAGCGTGCTGTACTAGCACCAAGACAATGATATCTTTTTTAGTCAGTGAGTGGGTGAAATGATTTCAGCCATATATTTTGAATATCTATCTGAAGATATCACTTCACAGTGAATAGAATCCGCTTTACTGAGTCTGCAATCCAATCTAGCGTTGTGGCTTAGCAGACCAATGTTCTCGTCACTTCAACGTTCTTGCTTGGCAGGGTATCAGCCTCTCTTTGCTGCTCTCACATTGAACAGGAAAGCTTGCAGGTTTCAATCCTGCTGGCATTTGTCTCTGAAATAAATGAGTTATAATGAGCCTTTTGGTCTGACAAGGAGACTTTGAATCTGGGAGTATTCCCTTCAGTCAATAAAGGGTCATTAGAGAGGGGCTGATGTTCCTTCACCATCAATGTCATTACAAACAACGAGCATCCTTAGCAAAATGCTCCAAACACATGCAGAGAGCTAAATTAGCCATGGCAAGATCAACAGAGAAACACAGCCCAAAACCTCTTACAAAAATATTCAGATGAAGGCTGTGGGACTAAGTGACTTGAACTTGAATGGACTCATCTGTTTTTGTTGTTGTTTCTTTCGTTTTTTTATTTTCTTGCACATCATATAAGCAGGGAAAATAGTTTTGCACCTTTGATGTAGTTTTAATAAATATTCAAAGTCTCTTCAATTACTGCCAGAGTAATTAGTGTGCAGGCAAATAAAATGAGGAACAATGGAATGATTTTCAGTGTTTTCTCAAGAGACAGGACTTTGGAAGTAGCAGCACCGTGTCATATGTGATGCAACTTTGAAGAGAGTAAAAGAAGAAAGCTCAAAATAGTGTGCAGTGGAAACCTTCCAAACATATTATACTGCTAACTGTGCATGTAGGAGAATCTACATTAGCACTGCAACCTTCAAGTGCTTTGATTTGCCAATCACAGTTTTGGAAGTGATACTTCCTTGCTCTTTGTGCCCTGTGGGAAGTACCTGTGCATTACCCTGCTGTCTGCTTGAGCGAATCCTTTATAGCAGAATAAACCTGGCCATGAGAAAAAAAGACAATATATGCATGAGGACACCTTTGTCTGCAGTGAGAGTCTGATTCCAAGGATCTCATCTAGACCTTTCTGGAATGAAGCAGCATTCTGGGAATCTCATCTAGCCCTTTTTAGAAGCACCCCAAAATCCTTCCTATGCTTCACCACAGCATTTACAAATGTTACTTTCCCCAATAAACTTTGCAGTGACTGTTTTAATCCATTGTAGGTGATGAAAATATTTTGGACAATTGTGGTGAAGAACTTAGGAACAACCTATTCACTGTCTGAAACAGGACTGCCAGATACCTCCAACCCCATGGACCAGCTACATTATTCTCAAGAACAGTGGTGAAGCAGAGGCTCTGTGGTTTTTCAAGTGGCCAGATGGCTACATTTGTAGGGGTCCTGGAAAACCTTTTAGTTACAGGGAAGAAAGAAACTTTATTGACTGTGTGATAAACAGGAATGTAATCTGTGAAAAAGCGGTTTATGCTGATGATCAAATGTGAGGGAGTACAAAAAGTTCTGTAAGCAAACTGTTGGAAATGAAAACAACAGGACTCAAAAAGCGTATGCCCGTTAACTTTAAGAAGGGAAAGGTTCACTGAAGGGAAAAGGTCACTGAGGAAGAAGAGGAACCTTCATCAAGAAGACCACTAGGGGGGCTTAAAGACCCCCTAGCAACAAGGAAGAACATGCGCAGAAAAGGAGGAACTTTTGAGAAACGGAGATAAGGGATAAAAAAGGTGCTTCCACGAGCTATAGGCGCGCCGTTGGTGGAGCAGAGACTCCCCGGCCGCCCAGCGCTGCTTGCTTGCTATTTACAGTAAAGCATACTGGCAAATCAATTGGCTTCTCGAGCTCAACAACTATGTAATCTCAGACATGAAACAGTGGTGGCGCTCATTTTCTTCTTGCTTTAGCTCAGAGTTCCCTAACCGCTGTTTATCTGACTCTGTGGTTGCAAGGATGGTAGTGTGTGCCAGTGGAGTCTGCAGCCTGCCACTTTTCCAAAAATGGTATTGTCACACCGTTTTTGGATCTGTGCTGAGAGAGTCAAGTAACAATGACTCCAGCACCTTGCTTATACGCAGGCATCTCCTGTATTGCAGGCATCTTCCAGTGAATCTGAAATATGTTAGTCTTAGCAGTAATAAAAAAAAAAAATTGCTAAAGCTTGCAAAAGTAGACAATAATTTGAATACCTCATGGCTTAGCTGAGCCAGCTGAAGGACTGAAGACTGCTGATTGAAGAGTAAGTGTTCTAGAAAGAAAAACAGGTATCTGAATGGTTCACTCTTCTCTCAGTGTTCAGCTGCTTTGGTTGCTTTTTCTAACCTCTGTTTTAGGGACCTAATACAGGCAACACTGTGCTTCTTGTGCTCATGTTCCCATAGCTGATGACAGTCTCTGCTACGGCTTCTTACTATTCATTTTTCTGGTTTGGACAATGAGGTCCGGTGTCAGCCAAAGCTTATGAATGGCAGGGCAACCTGTGCAGGAAACAGGGCCTTTGGTCTTCTGATCTACCACAGCTGATTAAATAATAATAATAATAAAGAAGTGTTGGGAGACGCGGGTTTAGGTTTGAATGATGCTATGTTAGGAACATCTTATGTACAGGGGGGTACCCCTGACCCGTATGTGACCCCGGGCCTGGAGCATGCTCAGTCAGGCCTGCTGACTGACTCCTAACATCCAACCGGAATGCCCCAGAAGCCCAAAGGTGGGGACTGGAGCTCCCGAAGGTGGGGGCCAGAGCATTCTGCTCCAGCCAACTGACGGCCCACCAACGGAGCTCCGCCAACCACAGGGGTCACAAGATTAGCATGCATCCAATCCTTTACCGTGCTCCTCCCTTTCTCCTCCCCTTTACCTTTGGTACTTAAACCCATGTTCTTCCTGATTAAAGTGGCAGTGGAGCTGGAATCATACTGGTTCGTGCTTTTGTCCACTGTCCTTGGGTGTTGGCGGTTGGTGCTGCCGGGGCGGTCGGTGCTGCCCGTCCGCAGAGGCCCCGTTGGCGCGGCCGGTAAAGCCTCTGCGGCGCACCCGGCCTCCTATCCCTGGCCAGGCCTCGACCCAAATAGGCCTACCTGAGACCGACCCCCGGAGTGGCGCGGTACCTCGTTCCTGCCCACGGCTGGACAGACGGAGAAGGAGCCTTGGATCCCAACATCGGAGGGGGAGAGCGATTCCCGGGGAGGATCCCGAACGCGGGCTGTGGCATAGGGTCGCCGGCAGAGGCCTAAACATCACAGGCCTAGTGCAGAGCCCAGCCTGCACATACTGAGCCGGCGGCAGGAGTGGGCCACGGCCGGCTTTCAAGAAGTCCATTCAGATTATCATACCAGCAGTCCACAGCTTTCTGGGTAGATACGTCTATATTTATTATCATTTGCCAGTTTCTGTGACTCTGTGACTCAGCAACCAGCATCAGAGATTCATAAACAAAAGGAAAATGACATCAGCAGCTGTCAGTCAGAAAAGACAAAGCTGACAGAGAGAGATATTTTACTTTAATGCTTCTATAAGGATATTACGAATCACAGAAGGTACATATACACACATGCATATACACACACAAAGAAATGCACAGTACAATGACCTTTAGTACATTTGGCACCTTTGGCAGTCTGCATCTTTGAGAAATGCCAGCAGTTGCCTGCCTCAATAGCAACGTTCATTTTAAGTTCCACAGATGAAAGAGCAGCCATGGCTGCTGGTTTCTGCGTGGTTGCAGCCACTGAGCTTGGGAGCCTTTCCACCAGGATTGAGCCAGAGATGGTCGTCAGGCAGGTGGCACTGACTTGTGGCCTCCGCATTGCAAAATACCCCAATATCACAGGGAGAAGTTGCTCTGCCTTCCAACCATGGAAGGTACTCACATGCTATTTCAGCTAGTTTCTACATAGCCATGGTAGCTGGGACAAGAGCAGCCTTGTTTGAATGGCAAGGAGGTCTGATGAGGCTGGTGACTTGGGCAGGAAGCCTTATGATTGAATTTTGTTATCTAGCCTTAGTTATCTGCAGTCCTAAGAGAAGCTTTTATTAGTTTGGGTGCAGTCCTCAGTTATCAGCCCACATCAGGGATGAAGCATCAAACTGCTCCATGGCCCTCTGCTGAAGAGGAAATAATTAGGTGTCATTCAAACGTGTGATGCTCCAGTGAAGTACGTGCAAACAGCAAGAATGCTACACTCACAAAATATCATTTACATTTAATTAAAAAACATTTACTTGGGGCAAATTCCAGATTTGCCCTATTTCAGCAATGTTTGGCTTCAAAGTCTGCATATGAAAAACATATTATCAGTTGCTATAGTGTGTGTTCTTTAAAGAAAATTGAATAAAAGCTGCATTAGCAGCAAAAGTCTAGATGAGATATTGTACCCTAACAAATATACCATGACTGGCCAAGGAGGAGGGAAACATTCAAGTCAGCAAATTTCAATTCCAAAATTCAAGAGCATGACTCCTGCAAGGATATCATCTTTAAGTCCAAGATGAGATGCTGAATGTTTTGCTAGTCTCTGTCATTTCCACAGAATACTCCCAATGTTCCCAGTGCGCTACCATTTCTGCCTTGACAGAATCTCATTTCAGGTGCCCTAATTTGACACTAATTTTGGTTGTAGTGGCACACAAGCCGGTTGAACCATGTCTAATCTGCTAGAGGCTGATAGCTGCTTTTGATACCCAAATGCATTTAACATCACACACCCAGGAAACTGTTAAAGATGCAGTAATGGTGGATTGTTAATTGTGTAACCCCTTTGCGATCCCTAAGCTCCTATCAGTGGCCAAACCGCCTCCATGCATGCCTGACAGATGATATTAAGTTCAGGTGAGCATATGCTGATTTTTGGGAGCCTGGTACTGATGAGCATGCTGCCCTGTGAATCACTTAGCACAGTCAAAACAATTCAGTAAATTTCTCATCAGTGTCCGATAATTTCTTTTATCTTTCTCCTCTTTGCTGTGTGACTCAGAGAATGAAGAGGCTAATTCTTCCCATAGATCAGATTTCTGTTATAAGCTGTACCCTGTTTGGCATTTCCTTATCTGATCAACTCACCGGTTATTTTCGGTTGCATGGAAGGATGAGTAAATGAGGACCACTCAAATGAGAATTGATTAGCGTTTGTTCCTCAGAGTCCAAATCAAACCTTTCTCTTAGTCTCAGAAAATGTTGCTCAACTTTAAAAGAAAGCTGCTCGCACAACTATGCCCTTTTCTTTCCTTTTGTCTGCCCTTGCCACCACCCCGCTCTAACCAGAAAGAATAGGGCCTGAAACACAGCAAGAAAGATTTTTCACTTTGGGCATATTATCCTTCATCCCTTCACTTGCTGCTTCTCCTGGACTCCCTTGATCAAGAGTCCCTTGATCTTTTGGTTCTGAAAGTCATCTCAAGAAGTTTCAAACATATGCAGTGATTCACACCCTCTCCCTTCAAAAAATGTGTCAGGTTCCTGTCATATGTTTATTTCTGATCCTCTTTGCAGATATGTTTAAGAGATTCCCTACATCAACACCCTTACTCTTCACCTTGCTTCAGAAGATTCTCTTAAAAAAAAAAAGAAGAAGAAAAGATTTTTTTTTTTGATCTGAGGAGCTAAGGGTACTTTTTACCTTTGTTTTTTTAATAGCTGGAAGTAAACATTGTCAATGTTGAAGCCTTCAGCTTATGGCATTTTCCGCTTGAAAAGGAGCTTAGGCAAAGCTCAAGCATATATTTTTCCTCTTAGATGGTATGCCAATTCTCTAAGGGCAAGAGACTCAACAGGCAAATTGGCATGGATTTTACTGAAGTCAGCCCTAGTGAGTTACACCAGCTGAGGTTCTGGCTGGAGAAATCAAACTCTCTGGCAAGTATTGTCACCAACTGAATTTAAGTGTCTTTTCCTGTCAAAGTGCACTTTAGACTTGAGGACATCAGAGACTGTGTTTCTGATACTTCTCTGTATTTTCATGTGGTTCTAGTTGCCATAATATAGGTCTAATTCACTTTTAATCACTTCTCTAGCACTTTGGATGTCAGACTGGGTGCTCAGCTGATTTCTTTACGAAACCTGTTTGACAATTTCTATGGCTGTCCCTGTGCAAGACAAAGTAGTCTCTTTTATGGCTCAATTTCTTTTTCATACTTCATCCTGTCCTGCTCATTTTTGGAGGGCCATCCATTACCACTTAATTTGCTAAACAAAATATCTACTGCAGATTCACAGGCCGAAAGTATCCAAGACTATTTTCCTAAAGTTTTTCCTATATTCATCAATAACTGCATTAGGTGGTAGGGCATTGCAAACACTTACAAACACATAGTGGTGGCTTCTTGACTACTTTACGTCTTTCATAATGAACAACATTGTGCTCTCTGGATGGAAGGAGGGAATGCATCCGTCCTGCTGCCTCGCTGTGTGCGGTTAGGAAATGCTGCCTGGAAGAACAAGAACGTGAGGAACTTGAGATGTCCAGACCACTGTAATGGCCCTTCAAGACTGGATCATGTTCAGCTAGTTTCTTGGTTTGCTTGCTCAGTTTTTCAATGAAAAATTGAAATGTTCTGCAGAAGGCAGAGCCCTTTCATAAAAAAATCACGATAAATGAAAATTCCAGTCTCTGTTGCAAAACAGTTTGATGTAAAAGCTTTCCAGTTGATTCCAGTTAGGACAAACATGGAGCAATTCCTGTGCCCTTTCAGGGCTCAAAAGGAAATCTAACTAACTGTTGTCCTGTATCTTCAGTAGCAATTAATATTTGACCAGTTCGTGTGTTTAACACATAGGCTTAAGAGGAGGGGAGCAAAACCTAGCTGGTGGAAAGTGCCCCTTGAATTTACCACAGTGACTAGCTATTCTTCAGACTAGAGCCCAGGCTTTTCCTCTTCCTTGCTTGTTTCTTCCTTAGCTGTTTATGTTGTGTAAAGCCCTATGTTTGCTCATTTGTTTGAAGGTTTTCAGACTTATTTCCAGTTCCAGCGTTCTATATCAGGCATGTTGCCTGTTTAAGTGATAGTTTCCACTGAGATGCATTGAAGCATACAAATGTCTGTAAGCTTATGTGCTGCTAAATGAAATGCTGTTATAATTACTGAGCAGATATACCATAAAAATAATAATCACCGGTCCTGGTGTCAGAGAGAGACCTGAGGCTGCCGGTTCCTGCATGGATAGCAGCAGCTCAAAGCTTTTCGTCCCCAAGTCCCACCTCTCTAGATGTCTTGGGTAGTTTTAATTGCACATGCGTTTGTCCCTCTTTCAGACGAATATTTGCCTTTCGATCTCTGGGACCTGCAGTCTCCATGGGCATCTTATTGCTGCCCATCTCCCCCATTTTCTGCCTGATTACTGGAATACGGGAAACATTTGGTGGGGGTGGCACATAAACCCTGTGGCGGCTTTCATCATTCTGTCAAAGGGAGGGAAATAATCAAAGCGCTGCAGCAAGAAAACAAATGGCCAAATAGCTGTTGAAGCAGGAGGTTCCAACTCATTGGAGCTCAGCTTATTACAGGCCATATGCCTGAGTGGCTCCTCTCACTGAGTGCTGTACCCAGCTATGGAAACAAGTGTGAAAGCGCCTGTGGTGCATGAGGCCTGATATGCTATAACTGTGTGTAACTGCTGAGAGTACAGAAAATAAGAATCTGAAGAGTCTATGAGGTTAATTGGATAGAATACCCTGTACAAAATAAAAGATAAAATAAAAATTCCCAGAATATTTCTGTTAAGATACTAATGGGCAATACTAATTCATTTTCCAAACTCACAACAGATGCTGCTCATTCTGTACACAGGCTGTATTCATAAATGATGCTGCTTAACATAAGTGGAGAAACAAATTGATATGCTCTTTTACTTTATTTTTAAATGTCATAGAGTTGCATTAATAGTTACTCTTGACAAATATCATTAACTCTTGCCCTTGTGATTATACCTATGGCTTGCCTTGTAAATGAGGCACCTGCACAGGTGACTCAGCTTCTGAATGACTGACATATTCCAAAGACTGAATGACAAAGCCGGCACAATGTGGAGCAGGAATGGTGGAAGAAATGTGCTTTTTTTCTAATCTATTTTTTTTCTAATCATTTCTCTTTAGTCTGCAGAGCTCCTCCCAGGAATGCTGAGGTTTGGGTCCCAACTCTGAACAACTACTTCATTTTGGTGTTAGGAAATCTTCATAATCTAACAAAAGCAAGTGATGGCAAGTGGCTAAGAGCCTGTTCTACAGCTGCTGTATTTCCCACCTTCTCTGCTCACTGCTTCATTTCTTGCAGCTGCTTAAAGGAAAACATGTCCTTGCCAGAGTGGATTCACTAATTTAGAAAAAGTGTTCTTATTCCCAAAATAATTCCCATTTAGTCATTCAAGAGGAGCTACTCAGCTCTAATTTCATACCATGCCCTTAATTCTATTTGATTTGCTTGCATAAAGAAGTCCTTCTCTCCTCCTTCTCTCACCAAATTTCCTGTGTTTTGTGGCCACGCTGTACAGCTCTGCTGCCATCTTTTCCTTCAGATGGGGGTTATATCATCTGTCTAGTAGTTCTTTGCACACATAATTTACAACACAATCCATAACTCAGAGCAGCTATGTCAGTCCACCCACATTTCCTCAAAGGGATGATGACAAGGTCTGTCTCATTTTAGCCATACTCCCTCTCCATGTGAAAGACTCCTGCCCTAGCTTTGAAACCTTTCACCTTTATATTCTGCTCTGGTTGCCTTTTGCCTCCCTGTCTATTCTGCCCATTTGAAAGCTTTTTCACTTTGGTTGTGTGTCTTGCTTAACTTTCCTAGCAACGCATCAACAAGGATAAAATGAGCTGTGCTGACAGGAAAGTCTGTCTCTATTTTGCTTGAAATGCTGTTACATGAAATGCTAGTAAGGTGTCTAGACACTACACAGGATAGACACCTCATACAAACTATTAGTAGTCATTACTAATCCTTCAGCACCAGTTTCTGCCCCTGTACTCCCCATTTCAGGGGACAAAAAATGTTTTCTCACATTTTTTTTACCTGTCCAAGATGGTTTAGATAGCATTCCTCTAGCAATAAGCAAAGCTAGACATGGAAAGTGTCTTTCTTAAAAATTAAAAATCTTGTCTTACTAAGTTTTATTAAAATTTTCCAGTCTCTGCCTCTGTGTCGCATAAGGGTCCATTAATTATCCCGCTGTCTCTAAACATGGCTCCAAAGAAGAGAGTGACCACCTTTTTTAATAAAATTGCAGATTTACAATTTTCCAGCTCAGTGAATTGCTAGTATTTAAATGCATGGAGAGGCCAGTGCCAGGCTGCTCTGCCTCCTTGTGCTGTTTCACTGAGAGGGGGGTGTAGGAACAAAGCATACGTAAAGAAAGAACTGGGTAAAGAATAAAAAGTAAACAGGAGAAGGCTAGACTGCCTCATGTCTTCTGAGGTTCAGAGGTGGCCCACAATATATCCTCTACCCTCCTCTGCTCCAGCAGGAGCAATCAAAATTACTTGGGCCTCAGGTGGATGAACCTGGCCTCTCCTGCTAGGTATAGCCATGGAATAAGGATCACATTCTGCTTCTTAGTCCATTGACTTGCCAGGGAATATACATCAGGAGAACAAGAAGAGAACTCTGCACCATGCTCTAGTCTAGGTAGGTTTAACAGGGTTATGCGGAGGTGTGGGATGACTCATGCTTCTCAGATGCTCTGCTTGGACAGGAGAGGGAAAGACGAGGGAAAGGATTTTCCTGCTGTTCTCTGCAACTGTAAGTACTACTGGCAACAGAGAAGATAGAAACAAGTTAATATGATCGGAGAAGGAAAAAATATCTGAAAGAAGAGGGTCCGTGATAAGTGAGAAAAAGCTGTGGGTTTGCATTTCTGCCTGTAGCTTGTGATCCTGACATACGCAAGCAACCTCTTTGGGTAGCCTTCTTTGAGTGTGACAAATGGCCTTTCTTACACACACAAAATAATAAACAACCAGCTTCTAAAATCCAACCTCTCCTCTCTGTGCTTAAAAGCATTTGTGCTGCCGAAGGCAGCTGGGTGCCACTGGATTCTGCTGCTGCCCGTTGACCACAGGTGCAGCACTGCTGTTTTCTACTAAGTGCTTCAGTGGAGTCCAGGGAGGTTGATTTGGAGGTGAGAAAGGTACGTGGATCATCTTGCCAAGACCAGCGCCAGCTCTGCCAAGTTTTGAATACAGACTGAGTGATCTGGCCACATTGTGCCTTCCTGGTCGTGTCTGTTAAGGGCAGGGATGCTGTGTCACTCAAAGGTACACACAGGGGCTTCCCACCTGTTCTGCTCCTCCCATCATCGTGCCTCTTTTTCCTAATGTACCACACTGCAAACAAAGAGGCATGCCCATGCCAAGAAGTGCTGCACGACTGGCCTTCAGGTTGCAGCTGGAGTCTGGAGCACAGAAGACATGAATGCAAGTTTCAGTTTCAACTCTAAAACTTTGGCCACTGGGTGGAATTCATGCTCTCTATTCTTAGCTGACTACAATGTACATCCAAGCCGGTCACTTCCATCTCCATTCAGCAGCGAGAAATGAAGAGAAACGAAGACTTTAAGAGCACAGTGTTCCTGGCCTACTTTATTCCTCCCTTAGGACACAATAAATGCACCCAGCAGGGACTGTTTCTTTTTGTAGCCAGCGAAGCCTGAGGGTGACCATGTTTGTAGGGGGCAGCTACATTACGGCTAGCTACCTACAGCCAGACAAATTGTACCCTCAATCTGTGCTGTGTGTCTATAAAACAAAGGTGGCCCAAGGGCTCCCCTCTGCAGACATGCTGTGAAATGTGAACCTGGTAATGCCTGGGTGGCACCTAAGTGCTGTGATGACAAAGTCACAGGAATACGTATCAAGTTGCTATGAACCATGAGTGAGAAGCCACTGCCCCAAAGGCAGCCAGGGAGGCTTTTGGCATAATGTTATTGTTGGCCACTGCACGTGTGAGGAGCTCATGATGCCATTGCTGTGGCTTCATCTTCTTTCTGACTTGTGGTAATGTGTGCAGGTCATGAAGGAGACCGGTCTTTGTGGCTGGGACAGAGCAGGGCTGGAGTCTCAGCATTTGGAGATGCTGAAATTCTGTGAGAATTTCCAGCCAGGCACTAGCAGAAAGTGCAATGATATGAATTTAAAGGGAGACAATAGCTTGATGAAAAATGTGGGTTTGATTCCTTTTTATTGAAACATACATTTATTTCTACTATGCAGAAAAGAGGTAGGGTTTTTGCAAAATTGTACATAGATATTCAGTTTGTTTTCTAAGTAAGAGGTTTAAATTTTTCAAGAAAGATTTTTCCAAGCTTGCTGTAAATAATTATTGGTATGTACTTCCAATATCTCTTGTCCTAATTGGGGAAACGCTGGTGAAATCTTTTATTGATTTGATTCCTTAAAAAGTCAGACTTTCTGCTGTTTTTTGGCGGGATCAGTGATTCATCCAAATAACCAGGGATGCCTTTCAGACCATTATTTTTTGGTTCAAAACCTTATTCATCAAAGTAATCCTGTTGACAACATTCTTCAGTACTAAGATTCTAGCTTTATATTTTCCTAATTTTTGCAGTTCTTAATCAGTCACTTTCCCTTAGTCAAATTCTTGGTATAAGCACGGCAATAAATAGATGTTTACAAGGAACAGAAATATATCATAAAAATTAATGCAATGCTGAGGATGCTGATTTTCATCTATTGAGGAAGAATATTCATGCTTATTATGGAAACTCACTTTCCAAAAAAGATAGCTGTTTGAGACTTGAAGATACAAATCCAAATTTATTTCCTCAATCCATTTTAGTATATTTGCCAAATATACTATTGCACAAACAAGTATGCTCTCCTGAATTGTTCAGGTGGATTTGAAAGAGTGTTTTTCCTCTCTTCTCCTCCCACAAGCATGCACATATGCAGATGTAAGCACACAGAAATTCCATCAAGCATTTTAATGCCAGTGTCAGGCTTCATAGCTCAAAGTTATTTTTTGCATAAGGAGCTTAGGGCTTTTACAGACTTCCTAGGGCATATGGAGAATGTGAAGTACAATAAAGTATGCTAAAAACTAGAGACCAGATAAAAGTATAGGGTTGCTATATATGCCATGCAGCTGTAAATGAAACACAGCAAGAGAAAACAACAGATTCCATTACATGTGATTATGGTGATGGGACAGGAACAATACCGGAAATTCAGATCGTCAAAAAAGAAAGAAAAAGTCAATACTTGGAAATCCTAGAGTTTTAACAGCTTCATAGCTGGAAAAGAGAAAAGCAGGCACAGTGTGTTTATCTCCTGCTGGATCTCCCCATGTCTTTCTACACCTACCAGATGCTGGGAAAATACAAAGTGAAAGGGCCCTGGGACATGAAGAGGCTCTTATTTGGGGTGCGTCCTTGCAGTGGTCAAAATATTAACTCCAGCATGTTTCACTGCACAAGTGAGGTGCTCTCTCCTCCCCTGGGACTCACTGGGGTGCCAGAAAGGCAGCAGAGCTGAAGCAGGGCTATGTGCAAGCTGGTCCTGTGGGAGCAGTCACTGTCTTACTCTTAGAGATGGTCACAGGCAGTCCTGAGACTCTCCTTCCAGTTGATTAGAGTCTGTGGGAGACGCTTCTCAAAGCCTTTTGAGCTACACCCATTCCTCATTAAAACTACTCACAAAAGCACTAGCTTACTTAAAGTTCATTCTTTTACTTAAAATAAGTGTAGGCATATTAGGCCCTGTTTTAATCTGATTTCTTGTAGCGGTGAGGTGCATACCTACTTGGGTAAAGTGAAGGATATTACTAGTCAATGAAGTAAGGAAAAAAAAAGAAAATAATAATCACCAATTTCCCAGTTTCCTCACAGTGCGGATTGCTCTGTGATGTGCTTGTACAGCAGAGCAGGCCAGGCCTTATCAAGTGGGAAGACAGCAGAGAGGCCCTCAGGATTTTGAGATAAGCCACTCCTGTGTGACTTTTTGAAGATGACTAATATTAAAAATGGATGGTTGTCACAGGGAGATGCAATTACTTCTTCATTTTTGTTAAACATACAGTTTATGATAGCACTGGTTTTGGGTGCATTTCCTATAGTTGACAAAGGTTATCTGTCAACAATGTGGCTAATTAAGCCCTTCCCAATCCTCAATCTCACTGGCACTCACAGGGAAACAGATTCAGTTTCAGCCTTACCATGATACATGCGCTATTTTTGGTATGTTGCATATTACAGCGTCTTGCTCAGACACGCAAACACCCTACAGATGAAAAAGCTCAGAGAGATAAATAACTATTCTATGTGAAAGATTATTCTTAAATTGCAAACGTTTTCAAATAGCAATAGAAATAGGAAATGAGGCTAACTGAACAAAACAGTTTTTAGTGCATCCTCAGAACTTAGCAGAAAAAAATACGATCAGTTTTTGTTTTGTCTTGTCAAGTTATTGGCCCACTGCACAGACATTATTCATGATGCAGCCTCAGCCTCCTACTTTACTGGTTTGGACTCTGTAGCCGATCTTCAAGCAAAAAGCACATTCCTCTGCGAGTGCTTGTCGGCACTGACAGGGGTGAGGGCGCAGGCCCTGCGCCTAGGACAAAATCACATCAAATTTCTGCAAGCGCCACTCCAGGTCCTACATGTGGTCTCTGCATTGCAGGAAGGCTGTTCACAGAACAAGATGCTATTTGAGATGAAAATGGATGACAGAGCTGCCTGCACATAGGTACTGGCCATTGAGTCATAACAAACCCACAAGCTGATAAATACATAATGATGAGCAGAAGGGACTGACAGAGTGCTGCAAGAGAGCTCATGAGGCTTTGGAATTGTTGATAACACCTTGGAAATATTTTGAGGTGAAATTAGATCTGAATCTGCCTCCAATTTGGTGAGGAAGCAGCCATTAGCTCCAAGTTCATAATGATTCAGTGAATGTCAGGGGAGGTATTCCTCAAGGAATCAACCAAAAGTATCAATCCTTACAATTACAAGAAACTATTTTTTTCATATATTTTAAGTAGCATAAAATAATAAACACTATTTCCAAAACCCTCTGGATGTAATTACAAAAGATTTTGAATTAAGCTAAATAAAAATATTAGATTTGTGTGTGTTTTTTTTCCCAGTACAGTGATGTGGCTCGTTGTTGGTAGTCTCTCTGCAGGCAGTTCACTGATGGCTGCAAGTTAAGTTTTGTGTCTCTCAAGACTGAGAAGGCAATTTCATTGCCATTATGTCTTGTGAAGACATGGCAAGTGTAAAAACAACTCACGGGAGATATAGCTACATTAGTGGAAAACCAAACAGAGGTAGATTCCTGAAGATTTGGGTAATGTTATCTCCTCTTAATATTTTTGCTAGTATCAGACATGGTTTTATCAGTATCACATCGAGATTGGCTAACAAGATGCAAAAACATTCTCTCTGAGAGATTCTGGGTTTAGATCATTTGAATTTTTCTTTTTGATTTACTTTTTGTTGGATATTATTAAATATTTCCCTGTAATTGTTAGTCCATATCATTCTAGCATATTGATCATTATCTCAGTTTCTTTTAACATACTGAACTTTTTGCTTTTTTTGAGATACTGGTTAAGTTTAATATATTTTCTCTTTAACAGATGGGTTACAGCTATGTGAAACTTCTCATTTATTTATTTATTTCATGCTGCAAAGGTCAGTAAGGAATCTGGATGAACTCTTACTTTCTTTTCAGGCAGAAGAGTTGACTGAGAACCTAGCACAACAGCCTCCTTTACAGTTATACTCACATGTGAATGCACACCTACAAAATGGAGAGGAGGATGACAATCTATGGAGACAATCTAGACATGAATTGTGGCAGCCTATGGACAAAGATGGCAAAGTGAAGCTATGCCAATCCAAGACATCTAAAATTTCTTACAAACACTCCTACCTTAACATACTGACACTCCTGTGCTTTTATTTTGGTCTGCTAGTATATATATAGTCAATGTAGAGGTTGAAAATGTCATCTGACATCAGCCTAAGGAAGACATTAAGTTTCCTCAGCTTTCAGCACATGATATTTGAGATATCTTAATCCCCTACCTTTCAAGTGTGGATTTACTGGGGCGGTCAAGAGGGCATTAGTACTTCTCCTTTGTCACCATTAGGACTGGCCAGCTCAGCACAGACTGTTTTTTTCAAGTCATGATTTCCTTCAAATATATACACATTTTTTTTCTTTTCAGCCAAGTCTTCATCATCCTCTTTCTTTACACATTTTGAAGATTATAAATTGCCTTTCATCTAAATATAATCAGCTCAAAGCCTTAATAAAAGATTTTATCATCTCCCACCCTTGTGGAGGTCCTTGTGGAGGGAGAAGAAAGAATGTTTTCCCAACATCATCTTGCTTCCTGCTACAGCATCAGAGCCACATTAGAGAAGCTGTTTCCTGCAGTTTTGGTGATCACTTGACATTCCTCCATGGATATTAGAGAGGGACAAGCTCATGATTATCCGGAATCTTCACACAGATCAACAGCACAGATTAAATTAAAATGGCAAAGCTGGCAGCATGTCCAACATGGCGAGGAAAATATGTTCCCTCTACCTGATCAGAGAGCACAGACACAGGGTGATATTTTGATTACATTGCCTGCTTGGAAAGTCACTGAAGACAGGATAATCTTACACAGCTAAATACATTATATCTGGTCAAACTGTCATTTTTTTAGCTACATATGCTGAGGCAGAAAAACAGAATGTGTTTTCAAAGGTGCACAAAAAGACGATAGCAAAGAGGCTGATTATTTCTCTTGAGTAGTTACTCTTCTCTGACTCATTAAGAATGAGTATGTTGGCTTTAAAGACAGAAGAAATGGGTTTCAGAGGCCTCTTGGACATGTTCTTGGTTCTCTCGATCTCTGGAAAGACCAAACAAACAAATTGCACAGCTTGTGTATGCAGAATAGATCAAGTCAGAAAGGAAGTGTCCTCTGTTAAGTGGAATAGGAGCTGAAATGATGACCATGTGATGTGTAGTGAGTGCAGTGATACATGAGTAAATGGCACCTCACTGCCACATTAATTACTTAATGACACAAATCACAAAGCTGGTGATTTAAAAAGTGCTGTTGGTGGTCAGAGTTCTGTATAGTCAGGATAGTATAGCAGTCCGAGCTCCAAATAGCTTTTTGACATTCTGCCTCAAGATAATTTCTTTCTTTCTTTCTTTCTGAGACTGTGGTGTTCCTTTTCTTATTCCTATTTTTCCTTCATAGTTTCTTGTTTTTCCCCAGTTTAGCCCCCCAGGACAATTAAGGTGGAACAAACTTCTGTTTGCTGTTGTTTTACGCTGCTTTCCTTGACCTCATAAAGTTGCTTTAGAGACAGCCACTTTCCAGTGTATGAGGACAACATGTTACGAGGCACACAACAGAATAGTAAACCCAAGCTTTGATTAACTGACAGAAATGGTGGTGGAAAGGGAAAAAAGGGAGACATATATACCAGAGTAACAGAAGGAAAAGCTATCATAGCTCAAAGAAAATATAGTATTTGGGGTCAGATGAAACCCAGTAGAGTAGCCTCTAGAAAATTAGTCCTTCCTGAGTCAATCATGAAAATGAGCTACCAGACCCATTCAGTGTTACTGTAGACCACCGCCACATGGTAACACTTTCAAGGCTCACCCAGGGAGAGCTCAGCTCTTACGCTTCCAAAAAAAGCTTCACCCTTAGCAGCACATTGAAGAAGCATCTCCCTTACCTGACCAGATTCCCTATCAACTTATTGAACTGATCTGGTTCCAGTTTGTGGGGGTCTAGCACCTGCCAACATTCTTCTCACCTGTTTCACTGCATGCAGCTCCCAAGGAGAACTGCTGAAGTCACTTCTTCACTCAGAGATCATGGTGGACAAGAAAATGCTTGCTATTCCGTTCTTTCTTTCTTTTAAAGGTGAATGAACATGCATTTCTTGCTCAGGTTTATTTATATACACTGACACATCGGCAAACTTAAGTGATTGGCAAACTTAAGTACTTGTACTTTGATTTTGATGGTTTTGTAGGGTCCAGATAACATGAATAAAGTACATTTAAAAATATTTTGGAAATTTACTTTACATTTATGTTGGTGCACTTTTCAGTTGCCAAGAAAATATCAGTTTTGCCAAAGGATCCAACAAAATCTGCTTAGTGGGTCTTCCTTGGCTATAGCCTATAAAACCGACTGCTTTCATACAGTAGACCCTTAATCATTGTAAAGATGTTTCAAAGAGATTAATAATAACTATTGCAGCTGTTACACCCACGTGCAGTGACTCAGACACATAGATGAGGCCCGAGGAGAGTCTTTACCTGTGTGGGCCACATAGACACATGCCAATATTTAGTCCAATAAAGCTGTCTTCCCAGCAGCATGAATGATAATCTTAGAGGTGGATGATGACAGGACCTGTCAAATAGGTCCCTATGCTGAAACACAGCCCAATATAAAATAGTACCTCACTAGGGCCACATTAAAGGCTGCTGTGTGAACCTCATTCTCTCCTTCTCTCTCAGATATCTATAGTGTTGATTAAAACCGAATAATACATAGTCCTTGTGTCACACTGTGCTACATCCAGAGAGGATTCTGAGAGTAATGACCATTCATTTGATTTAAATGAATTTTCAGTCAGTCTTTCCTGAGCACATAGCTGAAGCAATTGGTTGTTAATCAGATGCGATGTAGGCAGGAGGTAATCAAACAGTACTGCAGTGTTTGGGGTGGTGTAGGAGATTTGAGCTGCTGCTGTTCGTGATAAATTCAGGCTTGTAGATAGCCCTGGTGCTACTTACATTGTGGTAGCAAGGTAGATATCCAACATTAGCCATCCATGTCTTGAGATGTCTTGGGCTTTTATTTAGCTTATATTTTACCTCATTTATGTCATTCCATCTTCTTATTCTGCCATAAAATAGCAGTAGTCTCATTTCATGCTAGGAGGGACAGTCCACAAGAATACACTAGCCAGTAGTTTTTCTGCTACAAATTACCAGAGAATAATAATTCATAGCAAGTTGCATCCAGCAATCAGAGTTGACTAATTATAGATTACCTCCTGTTTCTATCCTATTTGATGGCAAAACTCCTATTGATTTCAGTGGCACAGTATCAAGCTTGATATGCTCAGTAGACTATAGAAGCCTTTGACTAGCATGCAGGACAGAAATGAGTCAATGTTAACATCAGCTGTGGAAATAAGTCCTCCAGTAAGAGAATTAGTGCTAAACTGAGAAAAAATAAGGGGGTAGTTGAGCTTTTCTTCCTACCTGCAATATGGCAGAAGGCCAGGCTCTGATAGAATTCATTTCATGGCTGAAAACATATAGGGCAATAAGCAGTTTTGGAGAGGAAGAGACTGACCAAAGCAACCTCCTCATTTCAGCCTCTCCAAAGCACTCGCTGCAGAAGAGGGATATAGAAGGGGCTTCTGCCAGGCAGCACCAGTGTTGTCTCTACCCCTCACAGTCATACAGAAACAATCCTGTGGGGAAAAGGAAGAGGTAAAATCCCACAAGGTGAGCAATGTACTACTAAAACTGTTAAGATTTTATTTTTTTTTAAAAAAGGAGATCACTAGTTGGCCCAATTAGGCCAGAACAGACTGTTTAGTGTTCTTCTTTCTTGTACAAAATGAGAAATAGTTTCAATAGGCAAACTCACTTCTAGAAATGAAATCATACAATGAAGCTTGTAGTATCATTCCCTGAGTTGTATTAGCTCATTGAAACAAGTTTCCCATGAGATATAGATTTCTTTTTCAAATGAATAAGGTGCCACATTACAGCTGTCTGCATTGTACACAACTAATCATGGCATTCACAGCCATGATATCTGGATACAAGCATTGTTTTGACATTCAGCCGTCTTGCAAACAGATATGTAGATACATAGCCTAAAATTATCTACCATTTCGGTCATTATTTTAAATTCCAGGCTAATTGCCAAACAAGTAGCATCCAAAATATATTGTAAAATGTATGGATGTCTGAAGGTATGGAATGTGAGTGCATGAAACTAGCCAATAATTTTTTTTAAATCCACATATCTATTGAAATGGTCAGTTTCAATTACTTTCCTTGGATGCATGCTGCCTGCTTTTCAAAATTAAAAAAAAATTACATAATATGTAAACCAAACAAGCCACTTCTCCCGTGGCTTGTTTGGTTTACATATTATGTCAGAAGCAACATTTTAACAGGGTCTCAAAGACCCTTTGCAGCAGAAATGGCATGATGTAGGACTCTCCTCAACGGTTGGCCTTAACTTGAACTTACTTTTCTTCATATATCAAGGCTACCATACTTGGCAAGAAGAACTACAAAATAAGAAACAGAGGGCTCAAATAGATTCTCGGAGGCTTGATGTATGATTTTGATTCTTTGGAAGAGGAGAACACGAATATTAGTATAAAGGTTACAGAGAAAGAGAAGGAAAGTAAGGTTGGGGGAGAGATGAAAACAGGAGAAAAAGTGGCATACAAGAGAGTAATATGATCAAAAGTATAGAGGAGGAATTGTTGCTGATAGGATTGTATCTATGCTGAATAAGGTCAGAAAAAAAAGTAAAAATTATACATTAAGCCAACTATCAAGGACATCACAGGGGAGACACCACAACTCTTGCAACTCCAAATGTTAGAAGGATAACCAAAAATCATGTTGGGAAAGCCAGTAGGACAGGGGCATTGATACCAGGAAGTGTGCACTGTTCAGGAAAGCTACAAATCAGTAGAAAGGCAGAATTTTAGGCTAATGACAAATCTAGCTCAAAAGTTTCTTATGAAAAAAATGAACAAAGAAGCTCCATCAAAATGGTGGTAAGTGGCTAATTTTTATTTTCCACTACTATTTGCTGTCATTTTTACTATCACTGCTCTGAATAAAAGAGTGCCTGATAAACACTAGGACAAATAATTTTGAAATATCTACAGTGCTGAAACATGAATATTACAGAAATGTAAAGCTGCCAGCAGAGATGAATGACTAAGTTACCAACAAAGATAATTTATATTGTTTACTCAAGCATTCAGTCCCCTTTTTATCCTGTCCATGTATTTCCTTGAACAGACTGTGCTATTTCCAATCTTATTCTACATTTTAGCTTACTTTCAGAACAATTTACAATATAAATTTTTGGACTGTAGTTTGTTTGTGAGCAGCTTGTTGTAGGTTTCCAATATTAAAATAGAGATAATCAAGGTGCGCTAGATGTGATGTGTTAGTTACATGATATTTCTGTGCCTCAGCTGGATAATTATATCTCTGAGAATCATGCATTTCAAGGATTGCAAAGTTACTATCAGCGAATACTCTACAATATTGACTGTTTTGAAGTATATTCTTGCCAGAAAATCCTTCTGCAAGAATATTTATACCAAGAAAACATTAAATGGACAGAAACAAGCTCAAGGAAAATTTACTTTAAAATCTGAAGAAATCTTTGCTGAGTACTTTTTAGATAACTATAGCCATCCATCATCCTCTTGATCTAGCTGGAGCAAAATTATTATTCTACCTGTTTAAGGCCACTAACTTCATCTTTCTAGTTGAAATGTATCTGCTTGCAAAGGAATGCATAGAGGCTGACTTCCACTTGGTCTCCTCTCCTGCACACCTGACACAGACTCATGGAATGTTTAAGTATCTATTTTTTTTTTTTTTGTGCTTCTCTATCCTCCTCCAACTCCCTCGAGTGGCGTGAATCTCTCCACATATGACATTGAAGCTCAGAATTACCTTATAATGAACTGAAGAATGTAGGTAAAATGGCCTTTTTAATATTTTCTGCACCAACTGAAGCTTGCCTTGGTGGCCTATAGATATTGCATTTCCTTGACTTGCTGCAGGCAAAATGAGCTGTGTTAGTTATATGTCTAGTCTGGCTGGTTTTGACTGAGAGGACACTGGACTCTTATACCAATACAAATCCGTGAGAGCAGAATTATGCCTAACCACTGGAGGCCAGCGAAGCTGATAACCTCCTGGCAGAATAATCAGAATGGGAATGGAAGTGCATCCATAACCTGCCTGGTCCAGCTTTTCTGTAACTGAAAATGGATGTACACACACTCTCGCTCCTACTTTAGGGTGGTAGTAGTGTACACATCCCTGTCTGCCATACTGGGAACTAGTTCTTAGGAGAATCTGTGCAGTATCTGACTGCATAAAATCAGAGGCACATTTATTCCTGTGCAGTAGGGCACAATTTAAATATTTGCTCTGAGATTCCCATGTTCAATCTCCCCTGACCTAACCTGGAGCTGGCTATGACTAACTAGAAGGGAACAAATGTGTCAAGGCAGACCCAAGGGATAACACAGAGACAAGTTTAAATTTTCATTTTTTTAGATACGAAACTTTTATGAAATGATGACAGTGGGATAGTTCGAAAGGTCCTATTAATCCTACCACATACAACCCACATACAAAATCTTCCTCTCTTGCTCTGGAAGGCAGCATGCTGTGGTTGCATGAAGGTCCTTGACTCCCCTTCCCTTTCTTCCTTATCTATAAGCTGAAGCATGTGCAGTTGGAGTATGGAATAGCAATACCTCAAACAAGTACAGGTTGTCCTGACATAGTTTTTCCCCACACCACAGCACACTCACAGCCATCATCCTCTCCTGTCATTTGACAGTCCCTCCTTTTCATGGAGCGAGTTTCAAGGCTGCATTTCTCACCATCTTTTCTTATCAAATTTGCATGCAATCCAGTATCATGAAATGGCATTTAAGAAGCTAGCAGCATGTTTAGTCTTTTAGAAGACATTGTACTTATCATAGTAGCCATAGTACTGCCATTTAGGGAGGAAGAGGCAAAACACCAAACTGACTGATATGACGGCTCACATCAGCTATTCTGGCTGAACACAAAGCCCAGTGAATGTGAGTTGAGGGAAAAAAAGAAACCAGTAATTTTTTCTTCAAAGACCACAAGGTGCAAAGTTCAAGCTTGTCATTCTGCATTGGAGTTCAGTATTATAGAGAATAAATTATGCTGTCAGAAGCTAAACTCAGCTCTTGGATTGCCCTAAAAGGTGTCTTTCCTTGTCTGAAACATGCCTGAGACAAAATCAAGCCACAGGAAAGTGAATAGAGTAATTGGTGGCAGCCAGTGCTGCTTCCATACTCACAGACTCTAAGCCCGACCAACGGTTTACACTATCTTCAAGGAAGAGATGAAGACAGCAAAGTAGACCCAGAAAAGAGGCACCAGGCTCAAATATTTAATTTTTTAGAACCTACACATCTTGCTTGGTTGGAGATGGGTACCTATTTCTTCACTGTCTTCTGAAGAAATATTATATCAAAGGCAAAGTTGAGAACGCATACAGCAGGATTGAGATCAGGAGTGAGATCAGGAGTGAGTGTATAACATAGGTTTTTTAATCATGAAAGCCCAGAGAAACAGTAGAGTCCTCTCAAGTTTGCTGTTAGCTGAATAAAGAAACCAGGCCTGTTAGCTACCTTCAAATTTGCTTTAGCGGAAACCAAGTTACTAAGAATGCCACACAGAAAGTCATTGCTTCTAAATCTCTTGAGGTTAATCCATTGCCAAATATCACTGTGGCCAATCATCAACTCTGTTGATCAAAGGGATGCTCTCTAAAAAGAACAGCATGTCTACTGAGTATTATTTCCTGTACTGCATGCAACCGTGCAAAACTGCCTCGTTTCAGATGAGCTGAGCCCACAAGGTAAGTTAATTGGACATAACTTGTTGCTGCATAAAGCACTCTTTCTATCCAGCACTCATTGATATTACATTAAAAACAAAACCAAAAACAAACAAAAAACAACTGTGTACTGATATCTGTGGCAAAATTTATGAATTCTGTTGGTCTGGAGTGACTTGAGTTAATTCACCATTACAGCAATAAAATTGACTGAAATTCAGCACCATAAAAGTAAAGTGTTCACTCTATTTTCATAACTACAACTTCTGTTCCCACTTCTGACCCATGCCCTGCTTTCCAAAAAATATGGAAGGCTCTAGTAAATAATAATGCAGTTCAAAACTTTTTCTCATAACAGTATGATAAGCAAAATGGTGTCAAAATATTGACCTTACCAATTGTTATAGGATCTTAAACACACAAGGATCCTTCTACCCATTGAACCTTGAATATATTGAAAATTCATTGGATTTTTTTTTTTCAGATAAACAATAGTCAAAAATAGTTGATAAGGAACAAAACTTTTAGACACTTAGCAGATTTCTATTCTTTTTAGTCTAATAGTCTGTTAATGACCAGGAACTTTAAACTTCTGGGGACAGGGTTTGGGGCCTGTTTCCTAGCTGAAAGATATTTGTGCAGCAGCTATTCTTAGAAGCATTTACAGCAGAGAGAGAGGCAGTGAACCTCCAGTTGAGGAGTGACTCACAATAGCACTGCTAATTACCAACAAAAAGTATATTTCACTTTGCAGATTAGAGAATCAAATAGTTGTAGGATAAAATTTGATATTAAAATCATACTGGATGGGTGTGTAATGGATAACCAGTGATGGACATAAATTTGAAACTACTGATTTCTAGGTCTGTATCTTTCCACATCATTTATTTGCCAACCCAATTTCCCACTGCTCTTGCCTCTTTTTTTATCATCCCTGCAACATCTGCTTGCCTTTTTTTTTTCCCTCTTCTGTTGCTCCATAGCTTGAAATATGTTAAGTAAAAGGCAGCTAAGGGGAACAGTAACAGGCTGTGAAAGTCTTTCAATTTCTAGGTCTCTGGCTAGTATCCAGGCAGGTCAGTGGCAGCTGAAAGTCATGGCTACTGTGTGGCTGCTTGGTGACCTTGGTGACATAAGTTGCTGGACTGGCCATAGATGGCAGTCTCAGCAAAGAAACCATCATCTCTACATGTGGAAATTAGGCCACCCCTCTCTCCTGCAGAGTCACGGTTACAGCAGCTTGCACTATCATGGGCTGCCTCCAGTAGGCCACACAAAAGACTTCATCTTCCTCATTCCTTTAATTCATTGAATTGCCTCACTGTTTTTATTTTCAAGTGAAACAAAGGCATTATGAGAAATGAAGTTGCACTGTCATGTGTAAAAATGTAGGTGATTGGATAGTTTGATGCATCCAAGGAAAAAAAATGTAAAGAAAAAGTCTCCATGTCTCTTGCTGTTGCTGGTTTGCCACTGGTGTTTCCAGGAACTAGTTCATTCTTCAGAGCTGCTCTCACCTTTCTCAATCTCTTCCTGTGTTGCTTGTGAGCTGCCAAGACTAGGAAGTGCACCTCAGGACTCACAATACGTGGAAGCCTTTCCTCTGATAGAGCAAAGACGTGTGCTAGCAACACCAGAGCTGAGGGAGCTCAGGGAAGAAGCTGGGAGATCCAGTATATTCTGTGGACAGCAATCTGTGGTCACAGAAGGATGTATATTTATCCTGAAGTGATATTTTTTATAGATATATTTCTCTTTCCAGCTGAGAACTTATATTGGAGCTAGAAAATGTTATTCCATTTCCTCAGAGAACCGTACTGTAAGATTTCCATTAATATTTTACCCTCTTCAGTGCTCATAGCAAATCTTGCCATATCCTGTGGACTGGAGGAGGACTGGGGAAATCTGTGGCTATCTTTTAGGCTTTTTGAAGAAATCCCAGCTTCTGGTGTGAGATTTTGGTCTTTTCAAGCTTTTTTTTTCTTTCACTTTCTTGATGTGAAAATAATGAATATCTGATTGTTATAGATTAAAAAAAGGCTGCTAACTGAAAAGGTAACATATTACTTAAGAAAACAAAGAACTAATAATGTTTAAATATCTTAGAGATGTTTTCAACCTATCTTGACATTTTGCAGTCCTTAAGAATGGCAATATATGTTTATATCTGATTAACCTGGATTTAAAGGTCTTTTTATTTAAAACCACAAATCACAATTAAGCCGAGTTTTATTTCTGTAATAATGCCATCTCAATCATTTCATTTAAATCCTTCTTATTCATTGTCTCAGGATGTTAATTTAAGTTATTTAGTAAAGAATGATTCCAGCAAAGGATTGAGTCACCAAAATTCAAATTTAGATACCGAAATCTGAACTTACAATTCTGGAAAGCTTTACCTTGTTGCTGCCTAGCTTTAAAGAAGGGGGATCAGGCTTCCCTTTGCCTTCTATGATGAGGTGACTGGCTGGATAGGATGATGGGAGATCTGTGGATGTTGTCTACCTTGACTTCA
>VWPW01031164.1:1598-27703 GCA_013389825.1 Crypturellus undulatus
GTTTGACCTCTGAGGCGCAAGGAATCGTGAGATCCTGTCCTGAGTGTTCTGGACAGGGCCCGGGTTTGGGATTAGGGGTGAACCCGCGAGGATTGGGATCGTGCCAATTGTGGCAAATGGATGTGACCCATTATGGGCCTTTTGGTAGACTGAAGTACATCCATGTCACGATTGACACGTTCTCAAAATTCGTGTGGGCTACCGCCCAAGCCGGTGAGAAGGTTCTCCATGTTAGGCGTCATCTCTCGGCATGTATGGCAGTTATGGGCATACCGGTTAAGATAAAGATGGATAATGGTCCGGCCTACGTGAGTCAGGGGCTCCGGCGTTGGTTTCTCCAGTGGGGAATTAGTCATGTAACTGAGATCCCCTACTCTCCTACTGGACAGGCCATCGTCGAGAGGGTTCACCGGACCCTGAAGTCATATTTGGCTAAGTTCCATAACGTGTCAGACACTCAGGAACGGCTGGCGAAAGCACTGTTTGTGATCAATCATCTGTGCGTGTTCGCGGATGCCAGGGAGCCGCCAGCGTTGATTCATGGACGCGGGATCTCAGAAATCCGCGCCCACGAATCAATTCTAATCACTTACAGAGATCCCCATACAGGGCAGTGGAAAGGACCTGCAGAGGTTCTGTTCTTTGGGAGAGGCTATGTTTGTGTTTCGTCCCTTGAGGGGCCGCTTTGGGTCCCAGCCAGGTGGACGAAGCCAGCCATCCCACAGGACAGACCCTCCAGGGATCTTCTCAGGAAGATTCCGCAGGTCTTGCCCTGCTGTTTAACACCGTACGGCAAAAAGGGGAATTGCTCTCACTTGGTTAATTATCTTCCTAACATACTGGATTTGACTAGTTGTCCAGCTCAGACTGGAGGTGAGTTATACAGCCTTCGTAAGATGCTTGAAACAGTCTCTCCTCTATCTTTCCAGGACTGTTTCAAGTGTCTTCATCATGAGACCAGAGGATCTTTCATTGGACCATCCCATCGCGGGAATTCAGGTCTCTGTTCCCGACCGGAGAAGGGTCTCCCCTCAATGGGCTGTGTTCTGCATGATCTTATTATGGAGCTGCACACTAGTGATCAGTGAAATGGGATCCTCTGAGGGTCACTCAATTTCAGCCTCTCTGTTTAACATCTCGAGGGGAAAGAATGTATGGATCACTTGGGCTAATGCAGTGAACCAATCCTCTATCTGCATGGGCATGCAGTCGGCGGCCGACCCCCTCCGTGCATGCCTGGTGGCCACCCCCTACTGGGTCGAAGGGGAGTGGGCAGGCTTCACCTCGAGAGGTTTCGCTGAGGCCGAAGTGCACATTGCCTGTTATCCGATGAGGCAAACTGGAGTGATCCTAAGGGCTGTACCTCCAGTAGAACACGCAGATGTCGCAGTGCCCAGGAAAAAGAGGGACTTAGTACCCCCAGGTGTCCCTAGGGGTTTGGTACGTACCATCTGTACCATCCCCATAGGGGTAAGATCAGGTCTGTTCCTACAAGCCTTAACTCAAGAGCTGGCTATTCCACCCCAAGAATTGGAGATCAGAGGAGCATCACTGGGGGACACTGCCTGTTTTTACTTTGGATCTGACGAATGGCAGTGTTGGAATGAATACTCACCAAGGGATTGTCATACAGGTTTTATGACCGCGGTCTTCGGCAACCGCTCAAAACGCTATTACCTGGGGTGGAAACAAGAGTCCTACAAGGGCTCTGCCCGGAATTTTTGTAAGGGCAGACCCCTTGTAGAGTTTGTTGGCCGAAATGTGTCCCGACAAATAGCTATACCCATGATTCCATCTCCTAAGAAAAACTGGGCACTGCCGCGTGGCATTTTCTTAGTATGCGGGGACCGAGCCTGGCAGGGGGTGCCCGCTCACATTGTGGGCGGCCCCTGCTACCTCGGAAAATTGGTGATCTTTGCCCCATCTATAGAAAATGTTAGGTCCTGGGCTGGACACAATCACAGAAGCAAGAGGGATGTCCCTACGAAGGAAGATCTTAGGGCCCGATTGCGAACTTAATGTGGAGTTATATAGCAAAATCAAGAATTCCTTTATGTCCCTCCTATTACCCCAATTCTCAGTCCTCGAAGCGCATCACAACATGCGAGCTCTGGCATGTTGGGCTCGTAAAGAGCTCAATATAACGAGTAATATCATCACTGACATGCTGGAGGACCAGCAAGGCCTGAAGAAGGCCGTCCTTCAAAATAGAGCTGCAATTGATTATCTTCTATTAGCCCACGGGACCGGCTGTGAAGAATTTGAAGGACTGTGTTGTCTTAATATTTCGGATCACGGGGCATCAATTCATCGCCAGCTCCAGCAGCTCCAAGAGGGATTTGATAAAATCACGGAGGACAGGGGGATGCTGGACTCGTGGTTGGGCCAACTTGGAGTCCCTAAGTGGCTAAAAGATTGGCTCAAGAGCAGAATTGTGATTTTTCTAGTGCTAATTGTGACTTTGATTCTCCTTTGTTGTATTGGGAGGCTGTGCCTTATGGTTGCCGCGAGAGCGAGCACCGAGAGGGCAGTCTTACCTGCCTTTCTTCCAGGTGCTCCTGCAGGTGAGCCCGCTGATTCCACCATTTATGAAGATATGGCTCCCATAGAGGAGGAGAGGCCTCCCGCGTATGCGGAGACGGCTCTGTAAATAGTTCTGTAATATTTGTGATTGTTTTAAGGTTAAGTGTTATATAGCCCTCCGTTCTAGTAGCGGGAGAATCCTAGTGTGTTTCCCTCTGGAGAAAAACTTCAGTGTCCCCTAGAAACAGTTGCGCCTTTTGTGCCCTCCCTGGAGTGAATTGTAACCATTATGCTTGTTAGAACCTCCCTTGCCAGAAGATCTTGCGTCATGTAACCATTCCGCATTGTCGCCTCCTGGGCCGTCCGCCCAGGGCGAAAGTTACTGTTCTTCCCTGTTCCTCTTTCCCTTCCCATTTTTCCTTTTTTTTTTTTTAATAAAAAGGGGGGAGATGTGGGGACAGGAATTTGGGGTTCAGGGGTCCGGGCATGCGCACCTGTACGATGTGCAGGGGGGTCTGTTGCCCCTTACATGATCTCAAGAGCTGGCGCATGCCTAGCTCGGGTATCAGCCCTGGCCTACGTGCTGCTTGGGACCCCTGGAACTTTCCAGCACCCCAAAGGTGGGGGCCAGGAGCTCCAAAGGTGGGGGCCAGGAGCGGTTTGCCGCTCCTGGCTGCCCGCCCAGCAACGGAGCTCAACGAACCACCTGCGGCTCCCACCTGTCCCCGCCTTCGCTCTTCCCTTTCTCCTCTCCATTCCGCCCCTTTCCCCTGGTTATATAAGTTGATATTTGAGGTAATAAAGGGCTTTTTGCTGTTGACCTTTGGGTGATGTCAGAGAGTGCCTGTCTTCTTTTCCGCATTCCAACTCGGGCCCAGCTGGTATCCAGCATACAGGCGGCCGGTTGGGTTCGCACCCCCCAAATAGGAGAAGCCGAGCGGCTGTCAGCAGCCTGTGTGAGGAGGGAGGCGTCACTCCTGATAGCGACATCCCTGATCGCAGATTCTCCCCGCGGTCTTCAGGAGAGGGTAAGGGGAGCCTCCCCCCAGGAGCGGGGTGGAATAAAGTTTTACGGAACCCAGGGGTGGAAAAGCACAACTGGCCTGGGAGCCCACGTATCGATACCCCAGGGGCCCTATTTAGATCTAGGGGCAGGCCGAGACAGTGTTGATACCCCCGGCGGTGGGAACTAAGATTTTCCCTTTTTAGTTTAGTTCCCCGGATCCCTACGGGCGGGCCCCGAGGGGGTTGGAGTTTTAGTTTTCCATTTCACTACAGAACAATATTTGCAAAATTTATTTTCAAGTACTTCATATTAATTGGTAGAAGTTACAATAAAACTTAATCTTTTTTTTTTTTTTTGCAGTTATTCCTCAGCCAGCAATCAGAGTTTTCTTCCTTGGTAAACCTCAGAGATGCCCAATTTCAGGAGAGCAGTTTTCTTTAATGACATGAGTAATGCTGACAGTGTTCCACAGCAAAATTCCTGTCTGTATGTTTAAATTCAGGTTTTAGAAAGACTTTATGCAGTCTGAATGCAGTCAGCTTAAAGCATCATGTCTCTGGGAAAAATCCATGGCAATAATTGCTCTATTAAATTGTAGTGTCTCTGGTATATACAGGCAGGAAGGGCATATTTTACATTAGATTAATCTAGTTCTGTTGACTGTGCCAATACAAGCAGATGTTTTCCCATTTTTGATTTTTATTTGTCAGATATGTAATCCATTAAAAAAAGGAAAATTGCCATTTTTTTTCCTGAGGTAGGAATGTAACTGAAAGATTTCAAATATGTCCCATGGTCTGTGTAAAAAGTTTTCTGTGATTGAATATTAGTCAGATGTAGGCTTACAATTACCCTTTAGTTCCATTTTACTATATTGAACAATGAGAACAACAGTATGAAAAGAAGTAAAAAATTTAGTGTAGCCAAGCTGTAATGGATCGTGTTACATCAGAGGTAAACCTGGACCAATGCCTTTAACAGCTATTTGCTTATTTTTTTACTGCCTGGTCTGGCATAGAAATGGTCCCACTAGAAGATGTGTTGGACAGCAGCTGCATTCTCTCAGTCACTTTTGAAGCGAGATGAGTAGACTCTGTCCAAAACACTATTCTGCAGCTGCAGCAAGATGAATTTTGCTTTTTAACAATATGACATTTTGAGTGTTCACTTTCATCTCCTTCTTTCAGTTGATTACCCCTCCCATAGTAACACTGAGCTTGACTGTAGAGTCAGCCTATTCCTAAATGTTCAAGTATCTGTATAGTATTTTGCTATTAGATGTAAAAGACAGTTCATAGCAATTCTAATCAGTGAAAATGAAAAATATAAGAATACACTGTATTGAAATGTTCATCATGAAATTTTAGCTTAAAATATTGTTTTAATATAATATAATATTCTGCTTCAAATCTTCTGTCTACAAACTATTTCATTTAGTGGCATGAACTGTTATTTATTATCGATGATGAATATACTTCATAACATTGAGTTATTAGAATTTTGAAATATCTTACAAAAGATATTATCTTACAAATAATTTTGTAACAGATATTATCTTACCAAAAATCTTAAAATGTATCTAAGTGTATAAATTATGATAAAAAACAAAGGCATACTTGTGCTCAGTAATGTCCAAGAGCAGCAGCCAATTCTGTCCATATTTATCCCTACTGATCTCAAAGATTTGTCCCTGCTAATATCCATAGTTACGTCAAGCTAGAGGAAAGAACAAATGTTATTAATTCTCCATTGAACTCTAGAGTTGATCTGTACAGAAAGTTTATTGTAAAGGAAGCAACTTCAGTGTATTGTGCAATGTGTCCCCTTGTGAATGCATCAACTCGCCTGTATAGGGAAGTCCACAGTATAACTCTGTAGTGTTCCTTCATTTTTTGAAAGAAAGTCAGAAGTAAATAAAATATTATCAGTATATCTACTGTTTTAGCAGAAGATTTTCAAGTGACTACCTACCTACAATCTGTTTGAGTTGCTGTTTCTTTTCTGAATAAAGGTTTTATTTCTACAAATTTATTGTTAAGCCCTCTTTCCAGGGAGGGTCAATCACTATTGTTGCCAGTCATAGAAACACTGCAGAAATAATCATATGCTAATAAAAGTATATGAGAGTCCTTGGTGTTTAAAGGAATTTGATCTTCAAAAAGGAGATTGACTTCTTGTTGCCATCACAGTTAGGATAGTTTCCATAGAAAATGTTAAAGAATTGTAGTATTATATATCCGAGAAACTTGTCTCAGCTACTGCATAAATGTACTGCATAAGTCTGAAGATTAATTTTCACAGTTTCTGCTGTTGCAATAGTTTGACTTAAAACTAAAATTTAAAATTAAATAATAATATTTAGATACTGAAAATACCTTGAATGCCATTGACCTTAAAATTAAATAATAATATTTAGATACTGAAAATACCTTGAATGCCATTGACCTACTTGGATATTATTTTGTGGTAAAAGCTTTCTTTTGCCTTTTTCTTGCCTGTTTTAATCATACTCTATTTCAGCTCCAGTTCACCTCAGGATTCTTCTGTGGAACTCAGATTACTGTTAATAATGTAAATATCATTAATAATAATGGTGATATTATTAATTATTATAGTGTTAATAAGCACAATATGAAAAGACATAATGTATGATATACCTGGAGGACAGCTTTAGCAATTAGCTTGTGTTGCAACATCAGTTTCAGCAGTCCACTGCTTTGGCACTGGAAAGGATTTTAACATGAGTCTCTCATCTTTGTTGATTATCCAGTCTACTAGATTACTCTTTCTAATTCATCAAGTAATTATTCAGGATAGATCAAACTCATTCAACAAATCAGTCTGTTAATAACATGGCTAAAATGGAATACTATAGATTAACATTTAGTACCTGATCTCATTCAGAATTTTTTTTTTACTGGATTACCAACATCCCAGGTGAGAGTCCTTGTTATGGAACTATTATGACCTTCAGAAGGAGATCTTCAAAAATTAAAAATAGCACGTTGCAAAAATTCAGTTTAGTCACAGGAGATGTTTTCTTATTTTGCATGGATACGTAAACTGTTTCCCACTGAAATTTAAACTCTGAAGGACTCATTAGACAATAACTTCATTGCAGAGTCCAAACTTTTATAAAAATCAAGAAGTAGGAAGGGGAGAGATCCTTTATGTGTTTTTTTTTTCCCTAGGTAAATACTCTACAAAAGACAAAAGATGATCTATGTAATTCAGTGCATGAATTATGTAATTCAGTGCATGAAAGGTATCTATTGGTTTGGATGGAGAAAAATAGTTATCAAGCCAAGAGAGGAAATGCAAAGGCTAAGAAGCTAACACATGACAGTTCACCAAAGACATAAGACCTCTGGAGATTAGCAGACTTGTTCACTCTGCAAGGACTGATTAACTCAGTAGGTGCAGAGTCTTCAAAACCCGCTTGGACGCAATCCTGTGCCTCATGCTCTAGATGATCCTGTGTATGCAGGGAGTTGGACTAGATGACCTCTAGAGGTCCCTTCCAACCTTAAGCAGTCTATGATTCTATGATTTAAGTATCCTGATTATAAAATTTGGAGGCATTTATTCACACTGACAAGGTGGCTGAGGTTCCACAGTTCTGATGCAATTCAAATTAATAAAAAAATGGGGGGTAGAAGCTCAAAATTATTAAGAAACAAAACTTAGAAGATTTTAAATGGGCAGAGTACACATCTGCCCACATATATCAAGTATAAATATGTTAGAGGATCATAAGAAAAGTTATAGCATTGAAGGTATTGAAGGTAAGGTATTGAATGCATGACTGACTAATGAAAATTCCAAATGTGGTTTAGTACCCTCTTAAGTCAGTTCATTTCTACAGTGAACTTGCTAGCTAAGAGAGGTATAGGTGTGTGTATTGAGGTGGAGTTTCCTAAATCCTGCTTGAGGTCTGCTAACTCCAAACCTACTGTCTTATATTTCTAAAAAAGAAAACTCTTTTCTGATTTAGCTTATAGGAATTGCAGAAGACAGTCAAACATGAAATCACACTTTTGAACTCCCCAAGCAGAGATTTTAAATCTTTAATCACTTAGATTGTTGGAGAGAGAAAACCTAAGGCTACAACTATAGTTAATTAAAACTTTGCAAAATCTATATGTAAAATGAAATGCTGCCTACAGATAGAAAATTAAGCTGAGGAAAGCAGAATTTTCTTTGCACACCTAAAACAAGGAATCCATGTAATATTTGAGAGTCTAATGTAAATCATTACCTCACCCACTGGTGAGCCTCAATTACTCTTGTGATTCATAGGGAAACCTGGCACCACTAAATACTTAACATTCTACCTACAACTACCTACTGCTACTGTATGTGATTGCGAAGAATATTGTCTTTCGAAGTAATCTTCTTTGACTGATAGCAGTGAATTAGGGGGTTGATTTGCATCCTTGTGTCAAAGGTAAAAGGGAGTATTCAAAATAAAGCTATCAGTGAGAATGAGTATCAATAATTGTATTAATATTTCTAACTTTCTAGCATGGTATCCAGTTCACTAAGGTTGAAACACACGTACAAATGTTCAGAGGAACACCTAACTTTTCAGGAAAGTGTTTGAGCCAACTCTAAGCGTGGAACATGCCATATGTGAATAGCCAGTATGTACCTGTATAAAACAGAGAAGTAATAGCACTGTAACCGTGTCTATGACAGATCTATGACAATAGTAAAAAAAGGGAATATTTATACGTGCCAATATTTCACACTAAAATATTACTCTGTCATGCAGACTTATTATTTTAATGCAATGTATACATGATAGGTTATAATACCTAAAAAAAAGAACATGATCTGATGAATACTGAGTTAAATGTGAAATCTGACTACCCTGAAATAGTTCATTTGCTGTGATTCTGGAGGATTCTGGTATACTGTTCAAAAGCAGCTGTTAGCAATACTTTGATTTTGTATTTTCATAAATATTGCAAGTCGGGGATTTTCTAGACCAATATAATTGGTCTATACATTTAGTAAGGATTTGTGGTTTTGTTTTCCATTAACTTGATCAATTTGTCTTTCAATTCATTTAAACTTTTAGCATCTAAAGCACCCTATGGCAATGTTAGTAACACTCTACTTCATGTTAACTAAGCACACAAAAGGTATTCTACTAAGTGTGACCACCTTTCCTGTTGATTTTTCTGGACCTTCCTTCTTCTACAGTGTGTTTTCAGAAGAAGGAATTGGAACTATGCTTTGTGTATGAGGTGAGAAATGATAGATTTATGTTGGTGGTAGTAGTTAAATATTCTTGCTTACCCACCTGAGAGGTCTTTTGACTAATGAGTCCTTAACACTTTGTTTCGAGGAAGTATTGAAATAGTCATGACAGTAAAACTTAAAGCTAAGCCTATGTAGAAATCATCTTCAAACCTCCCAGATAATTATAAAAGTTTGACCTTTGTCTTTCAGAACTAATTCACAGTTGCTTAAGTTAATCCTTTCTTACATTTCATCTTGAACCCACAGGAAAATGCTGTTATCTGTTTATCCAATAAAAGGGATGCCATGTCTTAAAACAAAAATTTATTTCATTGCAGCTATCTTTATCTGCTATCCTTAAACATAAGATTGAACCCAAATCTTGTTCAGTTCAAACTGCAGATATGATTATAAACTTATTTTGGAAGTTTAGGACAGAATTTAAAGATTTCTTTTTCAAAATAAAAACATCATTTTATGTACAAGAATATGAAAGTTAGTCTAGAGATCTGTTTTGTTATTCTAATTTTTTCTCTGTTGTTTCCATACTCCCAGGCTTCTGAATACCAATTAGAAAGATGAGAAAAATAATTTCAAACTAAGAATTAATTTAGCTATATCCCAGTAAGAAGAAGGTAGATATTAATAAAAGATTTTTAATGAAAGTAAATCCTCTGCAGAAATTGAACCCATAGCCTTTCATAACACAGTCAGTTACCCTATTCACAAGGCGACATTAAGCTAGTAGCACAGCAGAATCAGGTGTTGTATTAGCCATAGAGGATGCTCTTTTATCCCTATGAATATAATAAAAATATATTAAGAGGAGCAAAGTAATTAAAATCTTACATGGTTCTGTAGTGCAGACAAAGTGCATTCCCTAGGTCATTCCAAGGACTATATCCCTGCAATTTAATGGCATTCAGAAGAAATATAGTGTGCATCTGCCCCACTGTTACAGAAACCCTTGAAAAGAAAGACAATATGTGTTTTTTTGGCTTCAACTCTTAAATTGAGTTTCTATTATGACTTTTGGTATGTCATACTATCAGGAAAGCTTTTCCAAATACTAATGACATTTCAATATTTGGAATATTAATTGCTGCAATGTATACTCAAGCTATTTTAGAACTTTTAGAACTGAGAACACTGTTAAACTGATATCTATTCTGCAACGGTTGCAGGAGTTTATCACTAATGCCAGAACCCTTTTACTTTAGAAAATACTTTATCTTAATATTCAATGCAAAATATTTTGAGCAAATTCTTTCCTAGAATCAACAGGAACAGCCTTTATTTCAAAGTTTGAACTTTGGGTGTACGTGAGGAATGACAGGGCAGGTTCAGAGAAAACGAGTATCTACACTTATAACTATCCAAGTGTAAGAGTAAGTGACAGCAATGGAGTTGATTATGTGTCTGCTCATTCAATAATTCCTGTGAAGTGAATAAAATATACCACCTAAATTTAAAAATGTAATGAAAGCGCTTTCCATTCTACACTTCCTCCATAATCTGCAAGGAAAATTCTTCTCTGACCATTCTAGTGAATGTCTAGTAAAGACTAGGTCTGTAATTTAAGTGCTTCTGTCTATAGTTGAGTGGATTTAATTCCTTAGTCCTCCCTTGGAGAATGCATAAACAAACAAACAATAAATAAATAAATAAAAATAAAGACAGAATGTCTTTCATTTATGTCAATGTCATCAAAGTTAATGAAGTCACTCCAGATCAATACCCACTTATTAAAATCAGGCTAACTGTACTTCAGCTTTTACTAGACAATTTCATAGTGAAAGAACCTTTTACTGTACTGCATTAAACATTAAATCTTGAGTCTAGAATATCACAAACACATTCATGTTCATGTTTTCATTTAAAAAAACTGTTATCAAGAAATAAACCACATATTACCCCATATGCCAGAATTAAAATCACACCCTATTCACATCTAACTTTTTCAGTTAAAAATAAACACAACAATGGTAATATTATGTTTTTATACTATTACTGATGTATATATAGATTTGTAAGACTTCAAAAACATTTTTTAAAGAGATCTAGTTTCATCAGCTTAGGGTTTGGGACTCTTAGTTGTTTTTTGCTCAACAACTTTGCTCAAACTTTGCTCAGCATCTTCTTGCAGAAAACTATTGCAGTAGTAGGCATTTAAGTTCTTTTTGTTTTTATTTGTTGACTTTTAATAAATTCAGTAGCTACAGCATTATGAGAAAAAACCCGAATTTCTTCCTTCAGATAGGAGCTATAAATTAGATTCCATAGTTGTTCAGAAATCCAGTATATCAAAGATATTGCTATCAAACATCAGATATGGAGACTATGAAGGCAATTAAAGATAATACTCCCTATTTGTTCTTAACCGAAAAGTTACTATCCCTCCAGACAAAATATATATGGTTCTTATGGTGAGGTCAAGAGGAGTGGACATATGATGAATAAAGATTTCTCTGTCCTTAGTGCCACTGAATGTTTTGTCAAAAGAGCATGTCATTTAGCAACATATTCTCTCTTTCTACATGTAAAACTCTTAGAACAAAGAATGATCTTTCATGGACTATACAAATGTGATATTTGTATCTGCACATGCAGTTAGTGTCCAGTAGAGGTGTCTCGGATGTGTAAAATAACTAACTTGCTGTACAATTCAGTAGATTGTACATTTCAGATCTTCATATTGAGATGGCCTTCATTCTTCCTAGTAAGAAGTATAACTTTTTTTCATTTCCTTACAAAAGAAAAACATTAACTCATTATCAGGAAAAAACAGATGATGGACAGAAATTATTAACACTTACAAAAGTGTAATGTTGCAGGAATAAGAGCAAGTACATGAGGAGCTAGATAATAGGAGAAAAAAAAAATACTTGGGCAAGTTCCCAGAAAAAAAATGCTGAGAATCGAAAACATGGCAAGGACATCATCTCAGCAAAACTTAGTAGTCTTGGTTCAAGAAAATTTGTAATCTACATCTTCGCAGAGCTTAGAGAAATTGCAGAGAATCTATATCAGAAAATGTTAATCACCATTGGTCATTTATAAATAAAATTCCTATTAATATCTCATTGGTCCTTGAACTATACTTCTTTTTTACTGCAAGTTTTTTCATTAGATTTAGAAAGCCTGAGATTAAAATACCTTTTATACTTTGTAATCTCTTCATGCAAATCGTCCATTTGAAAATGTAAGATTCAGATTGGCCATTTGTGATCGCAATTTGCCTATGAACTGTGAGCAATCACTATGTTTTTCTTCAAACCTTCAGATAACAGTTATCAAGAAAGCATAATTTCCATCTACCTCTAGCATATCATTCTGGTTAAAATAGATAGATTTGTAAAAACATCTTACAACAGAAGCATTTTCTCTCTTTTTTTTTTTCTGTGTGTGTGTGTGAAAGGGTCTGTTAAAGAGCTTTTTGTGTATGACATATGAGGTATGAGTACCTGCCTAGATGGATTTGCTAGACATGTAGTCTGTAAAAGGCTCTTGTGGATAGAAATTGACTGAGGCATGCTTTAGATGCCTCAGAGTTAATTTTGCAAGTGTGAGCTTGATGATTGAAACTGCTTCTACAGTTAAAGAAATAAAAGCCTTCTGGGGGTGACTATCTTGTTTTATTTTAGGCTCATCATAAGAACACAGGAATTACTCTAAATTTGTTCAGGATTACATGAGAGTTTAAGGAGATTGGCTTAGGTGTAGCTATTTTTAAAATCCCATATTTCCTGTATTCTCTGATTTTTGTGGGGGTCTTTTAATTGACAAATTATCTATTATCTAATTGCTATGTAATTCTTTATGAAACAGTTAAACAGTAATTAGTCCAAGAGTCAGTGATTAACTATCCACCAATATTCATAAAACCAACCAGAGAAATTTGGACTAAGAATCATTCAAGCAGAGTGTGTGCAATTTTAAAACCTGAGAAGGGGATAAAAAGATACAGTGATAGTAAGACAGAAAAATTAACAAGTTAGGTGCTCATTTACTTCTGTGGTAAAGGTTTTTGTAAATAATTATAGAATAAAGCAGTGATTCATGCCTTAAAGCAAATGAATGAGACATATGACTGTAATTTGCCCAAGCTCTGAAAGTCTCTTTAATATTTTATATATTGTTTTATAGTAAATTGTGCATAAATTTACAATTAAAATAAAAACAAACAGTAAAGCAAGCCTACCCCAAAAGCAAGTCAAATGAAGTGGCTTGGTTTGATATTTTTCTAATGGTTAAATGGCTTTGGGAGAGTACATTTCTGGACACTCCTGTAATTTGTCTTCCTTCATCATGGTTGAATTATCAATATTTAGAAAAAGAGGAACACAAAATGAAACACTTGCTATATGAAGGTGGACATACTTCTTTTAACAGTACAATTACAGCATCCTTCACTGCTCTATGTAGCCTCTCCACTGGTCTGTGCACTATGTGTGCTTCCTTGACATCGAGGTATTTGTGACCACATAACTAAATGGCTTCTCATTTCCACCTGGGAGAAGACAGACCTGAGCAACAGGTATTAATGATATTAATAGTTGCATTCATTTGTTGGGAGAAGAAAACTGACCAGTTGCTTCTACAGTATTTCTACTTCATTTTTTCCAGGACCATGCTTAATTTATCCACAAAACCATACAGGATTGATAGTGATAGTGGCTTTGCCTCATCCCATCTACGACTGCTGTCGTATTCTATTGAATAATTCTCTAAGTAAAACACAACATGAACATTGTGGGAAGCAAAATCAATGCCTTCTGTAAGGAAAGTGGAAAATACTTTATTATAGTTTACCACAGATTAATTTTTGCCCATACCTTGACAACTACAGGGCCAGAAAAATGTCTCTGGAAGCCCTTTTGTTTTAACATTCTGTGTTTAACATTCTGTGTACATTATGAGGAGGAGTCATTTCTAAATATATTGAAACCAATATGCAACTTGTGGGTAACTGTTTCTTGATTGAAAAGTTTTAACATGTTTGTCACTGTGCTGACAGCTTTCTTGTATTTTAAAAAGAAACAGTTCTTCCCTACTTGAAAATTATTTTTTTTCTTTTCCTTGCCAGGAAATGATGATTCTCTGGTGCTGTAGGTTTTACTTTTCATAAGCAGTGGTAAAACAAGGTATAGAAAGAAGACAGGGAGGAAAAGGTTATTGGATAACAGATTTTTCTTATGAATTTAAATATCTAAACTATGTTTGTGTCCAGCAAGATAAACAAATACAAAACAAGAGAAAAATAAGAAAAATCTGTTATCCAATAACCTTTTCCAGTAATTTACTTTTTGAGAAATAATTTTGAATTTAAGAATACACTTATGGATATACATTATAAATGATGTTCTGATAGTCACTAGCACAAAATATGACTAGAGTGTGAATTTTGGACCTTTAATGAAAGATATTTTTATCCCTTGCATATTCATGTGTTCTTTCAGTGTGAACTAACAGAATAAAAATAGCTTTGCAGATTTGTGTAAATGTCTCTGTTCCACTATGGTTAGATGATATAGTCTACATTAATAATTAAAGAAAGTTGACTGAGTGAGCTAGGCCTGTTGAGCCTGGAAAAGAGAAGATCAAGAGGGGATCTTATCAATATGTACAAATATCTGAGGGAAGAATGTAAAGAGGACTAGGCCAAACTCTTCTCAGTGGTGGCTAGTGACAGGACAAAGGGTAATAGCTATAAATTAAAACACAAGAAGTTCCATCTCCATGTGAGGAAGAACTTCTTTCCTGTGAGGGTGACAGAGCCCTGGAACAGGCTGACCAGAGAGGTTGTGGGGTCTCTTTCTCTGGAGATCTTAAAAATTGGCCTGAATGTGACCCTGACACCTGCTGTAGTTGTCCCTGCTGGAGCAGGGGTGGTTGGACTAGATGATCTCTAGAAGTCCCATCCAACCTCAACCGTTCTGTGATTCTATGAAAATGAGTCATGTAAAAAAAATACTATAATTAAGAATCAAATGTGTCTGACCATAGCAATCATTACAGATTTAGTTTGCTATGTTTTGAATGTATTGTACTGACACATTTTAATTTTTGTTTGTGATATTAGGATAGTATGATTTTGCTAGTTCACCAACTACTTAAACATTTGCAGATTTTTATAGCATTGACATTTTTAATTTAACAAATGTCTAGAAAATCTAGCAGAGGACATATGACAGAACAAGACAGAGTATTTTGCATCTCACATATTGCTCAGTATCATAAGATAGATACATTACCTACCATAGAGGAAGAAAAGGGCACTTTTTCTGCTTCTTCTGTGACTTGTTCCCTGATGCTTCTGTTTTAGTTTTCCATTTGGGGGAAACCAAATGTCCTGCTGCCATTTTGTCTTTTTAATATTCCACAACATTTGCTGTTCCATATAAACCAACCTAGTATTTCAGACTTCAGAGATGCTTCAGAAGAGAAGAGGCTTCATCTTTCTGTGTAGAGTACAGAGCTATTATCCCTCATTGACACAGCATGGATTTCTTGAGCAGTATTGCTGTTTGTATAGATGTAAAGAGAGATACATACACTTTAGATATTGTTGTATTTTCTGGGTCTTATTTACATAAAAAGAACTAAATAATCACAATGTTGAATCTGTCTAATGAAAAAGCATGTTTGAAATCACAGTATGTGGTTTGCTATGGAATAAACTTTACCGACAAAAATGTTCTAAATGTCATCTTTCGTTGAAATACTATGAAGAAAGCCTTTGGGAGTCACAAAATTTGTTCCATTGCAAATGAATATACACGAATATGCTCATAAATCATTTCTAAATATGACCATTAACAAACTAGTGGCATACTTCCAACTCCCTTGAGAACTGTTTTTGGACAGTTGAGGCTCTAACTTAAAGATTTAGTTCAAATATTTTTCCTGTATGGAAGACTCATTGATACTTTCAACTCTTCAGAAAGCTATTCAAAGTTGTTGTTTTTGTTTCTGTTTTTTCCAAATTTAATGCACACTTAAAAGTTTGGTTTGCATAAAGCTAGTTAATCCGCCATCACAGAGAACCTTGCAGCCAGTTTTACCAGGAGCAGTCTTTTGTTCATTTTACACCATGAAATACAAACAAGAAAGCCTCCAACAGTATGAGGATGCTTCCTTCTATTTATCAGGGGTGAAATCAGCCATCCTAACATCAGTTCCTGCTCCTGCTCTGTTTTAACAGCTTCTGGGTATGGGCCACTTGTCAGCATTCATTTCTGAATGTATTTCCTATTCAAATGTATTTTTCAACTGAGAGAATTCTCTCGGCTGCCAGAAGTTTGACAAATATGGTATGCATGCAGGTATATATATGTATATCTATGTATGTGGAATAACTATATGCAAATTTAACTGGGTTTTCTGGAATGTTGCCCTGTTCTGCCTTAAGCATTATTGTTGGGAACAATTCATAAACATTCTTCCATTGCTGAGCAGAGTGATCCAAGAGGAACAGCTTCACAGAGCAAAATAAACGGTACTGATGATCTAATATGCACCCTATACACATTTTGGAAGTTTTCACTTTAGATGAGCCTTGTTTTAGTCTTGGAGATGGATTGGCTATTAACAATTTAAGTACATTAAAGGTGATTCTGGAAGTCTCTTTTTTCTCTCATTTTGTTTCTGACTGAAAGGTATCCAGTTCATGAGCGTCAAAACTGCTTGGTGTTGTGAAACAAGAATTGGTACTCAGAAAGAATCAGTCACTCATTTTGGAAATGTCTTAAGGATCAAAACTAAAATGTTAATATAGAGACACCCACAGAGACACCCATCCTCCACTTCCCAGTTTTCTTAATGGCCTTTTTCTAGTTACTTGAAGTTATATTAAAGGCTCGGCTATAGCTTTCTTACACAAGATCTCAGTACTCACTATCTTGATGCACTCTCACTATCTTGATGCACTGCACAAAAGAGAGATAAATGGGACCACTATATGAATTCTGAGTCTGCATCTGTGGTTTTAAATCAGTCAGATTCAGAAAAATATTACACTTACTTGAACTGGTACAAATATATCAAGGTATATTGTAATTGAACTGTAATTTTAAAAACGAATAGAAAACCATTTTGAACTAATTTGCATTACAAATGTGTGAAATAAGCAATAAAATAAAATAATAAAATCTATAACAAACATGAACAGGATAACTAGTCTGGCAAAATAAACAACCTATTAAGAAAAGCTAAATAGAATTCATGCTTTTATTCTTGATATAGTCCGCAGAGTATACCAGGGGCTGTTGAATGATAATATTTCCTTCATCTCATTACCAGGGATTTATCTGGAATAGCTTCTAGTATTCTGATTAAGAAGAAATAGTGTAGATGGGTGTTACAGCAAAAAACAAAAGTGGAAAATCTGGCTTCATAATTACCTTGTCTGCAAAGCATAGTATACGTAAGATTTAGACGTATATTGAGTGCACAAGCTTCCTTTTGAACGGGAAATATGTTTGGATTTCCTCCTCCAAACATCATCTTTCAGAGTAAAGTTCTTCCCATTTGAGCATCTAAGAAAAATGGCACAAATAACAGTAATGATGAATTGAATATGAAAATGACAGGAACTAAAACAAGCTGATTGGGAAAGTGGGTATATTTTCAGGTGTAAAACTGGACACAAAATCTGTATCTTGTTACTTATTTCCCCTCAGGGTTAGAAAATGTTTTAGTTCTTCAAAGCTATGAAAGACTTACCAGTGTTTAAGAGTTAAACAGTGTAGTGCTAGTCATAGCAGGGCTTATGAACGTGTGGCCTGTCATAAGATCAAATGAGTTAAATATTGGTTAATTAAAATCTATGACTAAAAAGAAAACTAACTGAAGCAAAATCAATGAAGAGAGCAGACCTTGGCCTATTTAGAGATCTGCTTGGAAGACTCCCATAGAACATAGTTTGGAAGAGAAGTCCAGAGAAGTTGGTTGATGTTCACTGATTGATTGCCTTCTCCAAGCTCCAATGGTCCATCACAGTGAGTAAGAAATCAAGAAAAGGAGGCAGAATGTCTGGTTGAACAAGAGCTCCAAAGAAGTATACAAGAGGAGGAAGAAGAGAGAGGTGCCCCATAGGTGAGACTATCTGAACATGTAGGAGTAGAGTTAGGAAAGCCAAAGCCCATTTAGAGTTGAATCTGAAGAGGGATATGAAAGGTAACACAGGAAGGATAAGTAGGGAATTGGGAGTAGTCAGCATGAACTTAGGAAGGAAAAAAAAAAAAAAAAAAGGACAAACAGAAATGCCTTTCCGAGCTAATAGCTTTCAACAATGAAATGATTAGCTTGATAGATGATAGGAGAATAGTGAATGTTTTTATCTTAAATTTAGTAAGACTTTTACCACCGTCTTTCAGTGGGAGCATCATTGAAAAAGTGATGAAGTACATCTACATAACTGGATTGTTAGATGGATTGAAAACTGATTAAACTGCTGCTCTTAAAAGAGTTGTGATCAGTAACATGAAGTCCAGCTGAAAGCCTGTTACTACTCTTGTATTCTTTTTTTCACTTTTGTTTCTATGTCTTCCTAGCCATGTGATGATTCTCCTCAGACTCTCTCCTTTTTGCCTGGGAGATTTCTGTGATTCTTCAAAGCTGTGGAATATGGCAGATGTCTGTAATGTTCTTTATCAAAACTAATACTGATTAGCTTTGTATTGTCATGTACCTCTTTCACACCAGTTGGTCTACAAATGGTATTTCTGCAAACATCTTAAAAACACAGTTTTCTACTCATGATGTCCTTCCCTCAGTTGTCCTTACTTATTGATTACACTCTTTTTTTTTCCCTCCACATGTTCATAATTTTCTCATCTGTTTCACAGGTCTCATCTCACAGAATCACAGAATGGTTAATTGTGGAAGAGACCTCCAGAAATCATCTAGTCAAATCTCTCTGCTCAAGCAGGGACACCTAGAGCACATGGGATCCAAGTAAGCTTTGAAGATCTCCAGAGAAGGAGACTCCACAACCTCTCTGGGCAGCCTGTTCCAGGGCTCTGTCACTCTCACAGTAAATAAGTTCTTCCTCACATGGAGATGAAATTTCCTGTGTTTCTATCACTGGCCACCAACAAGAAGAGTTTGCCTCATCCTCAGGTATATTCTCCCCTCAGGTCTCCTCTTAGTCTTCTCTTCTCTTGGCTGAACAGCCTGAGCTAGCTTGGTCTTTCTTCATAAGATAGATGCTACGATCCCTTAATCATCTTCATTGCTCTACACTAGATCCTCTCTAGAAGCTCCATGTCCGTCTTGTCCTGGGGAGCTCAGAACTGCACACAATACTCCAGGTGCGGCCTCACCAGAGCTGAGTAGAGGGGGAGGATCACCTCCCTCCACCTGTTGGCAACACTCCTCCTGATGCAGGCCAGGATGCAGGCTTATTTGGCCACAAGGACACATTGCTGTCTCATGGTTAACTTGTCAATCAGGATTCCCAAATCCCTCTCTGAAGAGATGCTTTTCAGCACGTCAACCCCCTCCTAATCTGTACTGGTGTCTGGGGTTATTCCTCCCCAGGTGCCGGATTCTGCACTTGTCCTTGTTGAACCTCATGAGGTTCCTCTCTGCCCAACTCTCCATCCTGTCTAGGTGTCTCTGAATGGTGGCACAGCCCTCTGGAGTGTTGGCCACTCCTCCCAGTTTGGTGTCATCTGCAAACTTGCTGAGGGTGCGCTCTGTGCCCTCGTCCAAGTCATTGAGGAACAAGCTGAAGAGCACCGGGCTCAGTCCTGACCCCTGCGGGACATCACCTTCCTCAGGCCTCCAATGAGACTTGGCTCGGCTCCATTTATCACCACCCTCTGGGCTCTGCCATGCAGCCAGTTCTCAATCCACTTCACTGTCCACTCATCCAGTCCACGCTTCTGGAGCTTTCTTACGAAGACGTTATAGGAGATTATGTCAAAAGCCTTACTGAAGTCAAGGTAGACAATATCCATGGCTTTCCCTTTGTCCATCTAGCCAGTCAACCCTTTGAAGGAGGCTATGAGGTTCATCAAACAAGACTTCCCCTTGATAAATCCATGTTGACTATGCCTGATCACCTTCTTTTCCTCGACATGCCTAAAGATGGTCTCTATGATGAGCTGCTCCATTATCTTTCCAGGGACGGAGGTGAGGCTGACCGATCTGTAGTTTCTTGTGTCCTCTCTCTTGACCTTTTTGAAGACTGGAGTGACATTGGCTTTCTTCCACTCCTCTGGCACCTCCCCTGCTCTCCATGACCTCTTGAAGATGATGGAGAGCAGCTGAGCAATGACCCCTGCCAGTTCCTTCAGCACTCTTGGATGCATCCCATCTGGGCCCATAGATTTATGGGTGTCCAGTTTGCCTAGGGATTCCTAACCTCATCCTCGATCAGCAGAAAGTCTTCCTCTCTCCTGATTATCTTGTCTCCCAGGTCTGTAGTTCACGCTGATCAGCCTTAGCAATAAAGGCAGAAGCAAAGGCAACATTCAGTATCTCCGCCAAATTCAGTAACATTCAGTAACTTCGCCTCCTCTGCATCTCCCGCCACCAAGGCACCCTCCCTATTGACTTTTTTTTTCTCATTAAGTTTACCCAATATCTCCTTGCCCATCCATGCAGGTCTCCTGCCCGCCTTGCTCGACTTCTTTCTTGTAGGAATGCACTGATCCTGAGCTTGGAGAAAGTGGTGTTTGAATATTAGCCAACTCTCCTGGATCCCCTTTCCTTCTAGGACTCTTTTTATTGTTATATTCCTTAATTTCAGACAAAATCTAAATAAAAATAGCCCTCTATGAACTATCATTAATGATGAAGATTTCATATCTGATTTTACTTCCTAGGCCTTTTCCCCTTCTATTTCTTTCTTTTGTTTTGCTTTCTGTTATAGCTATATGTAATAGCTATATGTAATTAAACTCTTTGGGGAAGGGATTATGGCTATTTTTTCTGCTTCTACAATATCTTGGAGTGCTAACGGATTGAATAACGCTATCAAAACAACAAAAGGTAGACAAGGTATGTAGAGAGGAAAATAAATTTCAGGCAATTTTATTGCCTTTATAGAGCATTTGGTAAGAATAAGATCTGCTTCTGTTTTATCACCAAAGTATAATGATAGATCTCCTACTAACTTTAATATATGAAGGTCACAGAGTAGAATTTATTTTAGAGTTTAAAGTATTTGAGATAAATTCTCTCTAACCCCTTCTATAATAATCTCCCTTTTCGTATTGAAGACCTGAAATAAATTTGATTTTAATTTTAATCAAAAATTGAATTGGTAGAAGGGATTTTTTTTTCTTTTTTGGCAGGTGGCAATTTTTTTAAAAAAAAGAAGATATTGTAACTCCTTACAGAATGACCCTAACCCTAAACCTAACCCTAACCCTTCATTGAGTTATTATTTTGTGCAAAATCACAATGAAAGAGAAGTCTGATTGTACAGCTCTATTTCACAGTTAGCTTGATTTTAAGTAGGTTGTTTTAGGAAAAAATAAATTAGGATTAAAGGAATTAACATGAGTTACAGTATTTTCTGATTTGTTGTAATCAGATCCCCTTTCTTTTCTGTAATCCTTCTGAGATTTTAAAACTGAAAGAAAGCCTATTAATAAGCTGATCTGCTCTTTAGCTGAAGACTCCGTAGTAGCTTCTGACACTTATTGGTCAACCTTGCTTCTCTGCCCTCTCCTTCCCCTTTCCTATACCCTGCCATGTTTTTTCACTCCTGCCAAGCAGCTGGTGGTATTAACTCTGCAATGCCATGAGGGTACCTGGCTGTGCTCTTTACCACCACATGATTTATGAACAGATCACAGCTGACACGCTTTTCTGGTCAGAAGTCTGTGAAACAGAGTAGGAATGGAATGGAATGGAAATCTATGAGCTTCCTCATCTACTTCAGGCTCTCAGACACAAGTCAGCTCTGAGGCGAGATTCACATTTCACCATTTCCTTGCCGGGCGTTTGAACTGGGACAGTTTGTGGTACAGGACTGGTCCTTACCTGTCTGGTTCATAGTGTGGGTAGAAGGTATTTCTGTACTCCTGGAAGACCATGTAGACTCATCCCTTTTAAGTGATAACCACTTTTAAGTTTCTAACTGATGAGCTATTTATGTTCATCAGCTTCTGATGTCAGTTATTCTTTATGCTCTGTATTCCATATATAGTTAAATATATAGTTTAATACACAACATACTCATACATATGCACACACAAGCACACTCTCAGACCTGTAAATATGTGGCTAAAAATACAGAACGTACATTATCACCTCAATTATCTACCCACAGGGTAAATTCAGATAAGAGTCACTACTAAAGAATACTATTTTATAGAGCACTTGTAGTTTTGTTTTTCCCTTTTATTCCCCAGTCAGCTCCCCTTTTATCTGCTTTATTTTGTGCTTTTCTCCACATTTTTCCCTGTTTCTTTATTTGAGTCTGTCTTTCATATCCTTTGTCTCTAAGGTTCCTCTTTGCTTCCTATTCCTAACTTTTACTACTCTGCCTCCCTGTAAAACATGGAAGTAACAGTGCTTCTTTTGCAGAGCAAAGGCTTGAGACTAACAGAAGACAGTGCTCACTCCAAGCCAGACACTAGAACTTTTCTAATCTAGAATGGTAGAAAATGCTGAAAACTGTCAAAAAGCACTCTGAGAAGTATTTACTCTAGACAAAATTCATAATCATTGAAAGATTTGTGAAACCTGAATTTTAAAGTAGTCTAAAAAAAAAGTTTGAAATAACCAATTGTAGTGCTACATAAAACCTAAACTTGTTTTACACACATCTTTGGCACAGGTAGGATTTGATATTCTAACCTTTAGGTCATGTACAAAGCCTAGTAGACCTAGTACAGTGCATTTCAGAACTCCAGAAATATATAAATATTGCAGCTCAGAAAATGGTTTTCATTTGTATGGGATGCTGAATTGTAATGAGAAAGACTAGCTCAAGTTATCAAAAAAAAAAAGTTTAATTACAAGATTACTGTGAATACTCAGGCTCCCGTACTTTAGGGAATGTATTTATACATGTCAAGAATTATTGTAAAATATTTACACAAACCAATATTACATTGTCAAAATTTATTTGAAGTTTCATGTTTAAAAAAAGAAAATCAGAAAGATTATATTTTCAGGTGCCATACTAGTGTATGAGAATGCTAGTGAATGAGAATATAGATAGAACAGACTGGAACAGACTTATAATATCAACTATCCTTCTTCTTATGTTTCTTTTAAAATTCTGAGAGTACCTGCTCTTTTGACATAGTCTCTTAAAAATAATTTGACTTTATTTTCACTTTTTTCTTTTTTTACTGTATATGCACATGTCTAGTTCTTATTAGTATGTTCTTATAATATTTTATTGTCTGGAAGTATTGCATTTCAAGAACCTAGATATGAGAGGTCATTTCATATTTTGTGCTAGAACATATATCACTGTTTAAAAATTGCTGCTGTCACTTGAACCATGCTGCTTCAAGAAGTGAGACTGCTAAGTCTCTATGTTCAAAATATTCACGTTGGCCTTATTTTCCCTGAAACTGAGTGGTAAAACTTCTGCTCATACCAGTGAAAATAAAGTCAGATCAGACACTTTTAGAAGCAACTGAAACTCTTTACACTGAACTAAATTTATTTTAAAGAAAAAAAATCTTACTGTTGCAGCTGTGAAATATTTTTTTTATTTAACAATGCTGACAAATGTCCTCATTAGTAAATAGCAAACTGCAAATTCACATGCAAAAGGTAAAAGAGCTGGAAACATTTATCTGTGACGTTCAACAAATATGTTCTGCTTTGATACACTAAAAAATTGTTCTATTAACTTATAATTTTCTTATTTTTGTAAATCCCTCTGATAAAGTCAAAATTGAGTTCTTTTTTAATTTCCTCACACAATCTTTAATTCTGAGTAATCCCTAAGGAAACCATGGTATTTGTGCTCCAGACATTTTAGGTAAATGTGTTTCATATGTTTCCTGAAGAATCTGCATTTTAATTTGAATTAATAACATTTTTTCAGCTACAAATTTTCAAGATTTTACCAGGTTATTTGACTAAAATTTGATCAAACAAATGCAGTGGGATGCAGTGGGAAATGTAGATGTGCATTCCAGAGAAGTGTATCTATTGATATGTGTCAGCTATGTTCATTTTTATCAAAAGACAAACATTAATAATCTATGAAAAATCCAAAATATTTTTTTATAATTTGCAATAATTTACCATATGATAGACTTATTAAGATGGCTCAGTCTTTGAAGCTCCAGCTGGAACATGACTTCAGTCTATCTCTGCTTTCTTTAGTGTTTTGCTAGACTGTTTTCATTTCATGATAGCACAATTTGAATCATTATCAGTTTCTGACAGTTGCTTCTGCTACTACTATCTTCCCTGAACAAAAGGTGCCATATTGAACACAACCCAGCCATATGATGATGAGGAAAACAGGTGATTAATGCCCTTGAAACCTAATTCATCATGAACATACACTCGTGCCTCACTTAAGTTTACACGCAAGACCATTTAGCTGTGCAGAAATTACTAAGAGTTAACAATTTAAAATAAAAGTAAACTCTTCCAGGATTATATAGCAGAAGAGATAATTAGAACATGAAATGTCTGAGAAACACTAATCTTCCTAGGCTCAGGTCTTTCCAGCTTGCTCTAAATATACATACACTTTTTTCCCCTAAGATAATTTCCACTTGTACGAAGTTCTCTGCTACTAAACACTTATCTAATCAACCCATGGCCATTTACATACATTAAATGAGAAAACAATACATTTAAAAGAAATGCTGTGACTGACATTATCTAAATACTGTTCATATACCCAAAGAGAGTTTTGCAGATTGAAATTGAGGTAGCACCTCATGTACAACCTATATAGGGTTTTATGGATACTACATTTCTAGAGGGTAAGATTTCTTATCCTTGGCTTATATAACAAGCCAAAGCCTGTCTGAGGTTAAGCTAAGAAACATGGAAATACATCTTTGGTGTAGGTATACAGTCACTCTGTTATCCTAGAGGAAGATACGCATAACAGTAAAATTTGCCACTATTTTTTGTTGGTTGTTTTTGTTTTACCAGGCATAAAATTTGCTGCAAAGGAGAGACAGAGGCTAATGGTAGATAAGGATAGTAAGGTAAATATTGGTGTATAATTGCAGTCTTTATCAATCAGTGCAAATGTTAGTGGTATCTAATTCTTATTCCACAACACAATTTCTCCTTTAGAAGAGTGAGTTTTCCTAGAGATTTCAATGCATATAAGTTAGAAGTTAGTAATCCAGTTAGTAATATGAATTTACGGAAAAATTGTCACCTAAAAAAAAGCCATCTGGGGGACAAGTTTAAAATGAAGCGCGGCGACCAGAGCAGGCAAACAGAGCGTGGCGCGTCAAAGGGGCGTGGCGCGGCAGTTAGCGCGGCAGTTGGCGCAGGCAGGAGGTGCAGGCGAGGTGCACGGAGTCTCCCCCGAGGTGTGCAAGGAATTCTTTCCACATTCTCCCAGCAACAGAAGATCAGGAGAAGCAATGGTCTCCACTCGGCAGAGAGCTCTCACCAGGAAGACTGTGGTGACACAGACTGAATTGCCACAGAAACATGCAGCGGTCCAGGTTTCTAGCTGTGGGGAATGCCTGAGCTTCTCCATGTTACCGGAGAGTAGTGAAAACACCGTCTGCCTCAGGTGTGAGCAGGTGGACGACCTGCTCAGCCTGGTGGTGGAGCTCAAGGAGGAGGTGGAAAGGCTGAGGGCCATCAGGGAATGTGAAAGAGAAATAGACTGGTGGAGCTGCATTCTGCAGCCTTCCCAGGAAGGCCACCCAGCGAACCCCCCAATTCACCCAGTAAATCCAGTACCCNTGGCCCACCTCACCCCCACCAGTGGTCACGTCCAACAGGTACGAGGCCCTGGAACTTGCGGATCAGGTTGAGGAGGTCACGAACCAAGGCCCATCTAGGGAGCTGCCTACAGACAGGCAGTCAGACCCGTGCCCTGAGGCTGCACCCCCTAAGGAGAAAAGGTACACCTGGAAGAAGCTGCGGGTGATTGTCGTGGGAGACTCCCTGCTGCAGGGCATGGAGGCAGCGATCTGTAGACATGACCCCCTACCCAGAGAGGTCTGCTGCTTGCCAGGGGCTCGAATAAGGGATGTTACAGAGAGGTTCCCAAGGCTTGTCCAGAAGTCTATTATCCCCTAGTACTATTTCACGTGGGCGCTAATGATACCAAGAGGAAACTGAGGGACATCAAGCAAGATTTCAAAGCCCTAGGGATAGCCATCAAAGGCAGTGTTCTCCTCGATCCTACCAA
>VWPW01031172.1:482-20307 GCA_013389825.1 Crypturellus undulatus
AAAAAAAAAAAAAAAAGGAAATAAATTTGAGCCTTGGCATTGCAGAGAAAAGATTTAAAATGTAGTCTTCAGAATTCAGAAAGCAAATTAAAAACACCTCTCCAACCTCCATTCGTACAGAGATATACATAAATACATACAGATTGTTTCTCTAAAGCAGAGACCCAGATTGGGGATATATGACTCCAATTTCTGAATCTCAAGGGTTGCAACACAGGGGTTTCTCACAGAACCTTTCCCAAAGCTGCAGTCTTTTGCTAACATTAACCATGGCTGAATTCAGTTTTTCCTTTTCAGTTCACCATCTATCTGGTGGCAGCAGGTCCCCTAGGGCACAGTCCTGGCAGAATTTCTAGCTTCTCTTCTCCAGTGCACCTCTCTTGGAGCTTTTATGGCAAAATTTTCTTGGGGCTAGTATTGAATACCAGTGAAATCCAGCGAGAGGTAGTTCAGAATGGCCAACATCCCACAGACAGAAAGTCTGGGCCAGCTGCTCCAAAAGCCAGATCTTCCCTGCCCTGGAAGAACCTACCCCCTCTGGCTCTGCCTCTGTATCTGCTTTCAGTCAGAAATCCTGCACGTGCCACTGTCGAATAATCCAGACATTCCCATGAAAAAATCTTGATTTTGTCTAATCAGAATTTTGTGACATTTCCTGGAGGATTCCCAAAGAGCACTCTAACACTTTTGTGGCCAGGACCCTAAGCATGATTTCTGTCCATAAATAGCCCTGCTGAAGTTCAGTTAAATAACCACAGCATCCAACCGCGCAAGCCCTGCCAGCAGCCCAACCTGGCACACGCTTGTCCTCCTGGAACAAGTGTAGTGCAGTCGTTTTGTCGCATACATGGTTTTCCCTCCATCACGCTGGACACCTCGCTCCCGGGCACCTCTTCTTCATCGTGTCCTTGGTACCAGTACGGCCCACTGTGAGATTGTCCTGGCAAACATTGTGGGAGAGCTGCCCAGGTTGCCCTGTGCTCTGATACAGATGTGCTTTGGTAGGAGAAGAGATGCGTATTTGCAGGTCCCAAGCTATCAGAGAAGACTGCGTTTCAATACGGTATTTCAGGACAAAGCAGAGGCTGTACTGCTCAGATCAGTTATTCTAACGGAGGATGTGGTCCATAAGGGTCTCCAGTGAGGCAGGTGAACCTTGGTAAGTTTCATGAAAGACTCTTAAGGATTCGTTTTTTTTCAGGGCTCAGGGCAGGATCCAGCATCCACTCAGCTCACACGGATGCATTTTCCCTTGCAGGGACTGTCCATAGGCACTTGCCAAGAGCCCAGGGGGACAAGCCCAGGACAGAGCTTGCACATGAGATATTTAGGAGCTGGTGATGAGCATGGGCCCATCTGGGACAGCTGTGGAGGGATCCCAGGCTCCAAGCAAGAGCATGGTGGCAGGAAGGAGGCCAAGGAGGCTAGTACGGGACAGGCTTTGCTACAGGGGCCTGAGCCAGGCCAGGCTACAAAATACCATGATTTTGACATTGATTCATCCTCCTGATTTTCTCCCTTCACTGTGATTAAGTTTATAATGAGCTTTTCTAAATGGCCGTTTTTTGGCCCAGCTGCTGAAGTCACATAAAAAAGGCTGGACGCATCTTCGCCCCACCCATACATGGTATATAGCCAGAGCAAGGTTGTTTGGGGCAAACCTGAGGCATATCAGACAATCCATTTCTGAGACATGGGTCTTAGGGAAAATAAGTGTGATTCAGAGTGTTTGAAGCATCTCCTAATGCTTTTTCATGTCATATCTCAAAAATGGCTTGGCCTAGAAACTTCAGATTTGTTTAATTCAAGAGCCCTTGACGTAATCTAGCACAGATGAGGGCTTCGGAGAGGCTGCAGTGCCTATTTGGAGTTATTCTCCTCAGAATTACGAATACATTAGTGCTCTGTCTGCAGCTATGACAGTGAAAAGTTAAAACTGGCTTTCCAGACTTTGCCGATGCTTCTTTGGAGCCCTTTTCCAGAACTCCGGGACCCTCGTTTCAGGCCTATTTCACCCACAGCAACTCTGGGATGCGAACTGATGAGATGCACTGGAAACCAGATCCATCCCCAGTATCTATCACAGTAAGATCTACTCAAATCTGTTTCCTTTCTTAGATGCCCCATCTTTTCCTTCTCCTGACATCCACAACCCATTCTGCTGCGGCAGTGGCTTTCGTGATGAACATACTTGGTTTGAGGGACTCGCTGAACTCGGCCACAGTCCCAGCACAAGCTGGTTGATGCATGCACGATGTAGCTGTGTGCAGGACTGTGTTTTCCTCTGCCCAAGAGAGCCTGAGAAAAGCCTGGTGTGCCCATGCTGAAGCTTGCCTCAGTGCAAAGACAGCCTTGGCATAAGTAACTGCAGGGACATAAGCTTGGTACTTGGTGATCTTTCTAAAAATCAAAGACATGCAGATTTGGCAAGATGGCCATGAAAACTAAACCTGTTGGGCACTCTCCTCCAGCCTTTGCTTGCCAAGGGATTTGCAGGGGTGGAGAGAAGGAAGGGAAATGCAGTGACAGGGAGGACTGATGCCCAGGAGCAGCCCTGCTTCCTTCTTCCCAAACCCAAATTACAGCAACTCCCATTTAGGAGCTCTTCCTTGGGAGTGACCACAGGAAGGGCTGACCACCACTGCCCTCCTCTGCCCCTGCCACTCTGCAGTTTGTGGTCCAAGAACGTGCTGAGATTCCCGTCTTCATCCAAATCAGATTTCAGCCAAACTTAAATAAAATTAAAAAGTGTCAGACAACTGCTGGCAACAATTCAACTTGGAGAACGAGGAGCGAGCCAGCACAAAGTTTGAGAAGAGCTATATCTGTGGTAACAAAACTGAAAAACTACTGAAATTCATTTCCTCTCTTAATGACCAGGGTGACTGTGAGAGTGTGGATTTTTTCATAATTATCAACGCTAAGGAGAGATGTTGTGGACAGGGTGTTAATTAGTACTGATATACTTGGGTATATAGCATTTCATTTAGAGAGTAAATAACCCCAGCAGATTTTAATCGTACTGGCAACTTGCCAAACACTGTAGAGAGATTATCTTTGAGGGTTAAAACTAGGCCAAAGAGCTAAAAGCAGCCTTTCATGAAAGAGGAAGGCCAGGGAGCCAAGCTGGAAGTGGTTGGCCAAAGCTCTGGGATAATCATATTGAAATGCTCAGCAGAGAGTACATTAAAATGAGATAAGTCACAGTTGCCTGATTTCTGGGGGCAAATGGGCACAAATGGGAGGGAGTCAAAACCAGACACTTTCTCAAACTGAAAGAAAAATGTAGCCTGATGTCATTTACCTTATCAGCTTCATCAAACCAAAATGCCTGACAAAGCTGCTTAGGCTGCGCATGAGCCAACATTGATGCTAAAGGAGCTGAAATCCCATCTACCCAGAAACATACGGGGCAGGAAGGCAGTCTGGGGGGCTAGAAGCTTCCCCAAGAAGCTGGTGAGGTTCCACTCTAAGTAGAGAAGCCTTCTAGTACCTCCCCAGGACTTGCTGTGTTTGTGGAGCTCTGTGGGTCACACTTGCTCCCTCCTGAGGGGACATTCAAAGGAGATGCACGCTACCAGCAGAATGATCTTGGTTCTCTTCGGAAGGGACTTTAAATCAACCCATTCACCTGGCAGGCTTTGATGCATAGAGAGTCCTGGACTTAGTTGTTTCACTTGTGGAACAACAGTTTCCCAGTCTTGCAACCTGAGACTGATGAGCACTGTTTAAAACAACTGTTAGAAAATGACTGTGAGGGATCCACACCTGCACGTGATGACTCCCCATCCTGCTTAATGCACATGACATGGTAGTTTAGAAATCAGTGGGGCTGGCCATGTTTTTTTTTTTTTTTTTCTGGGATATACTTCAGCTCCTATTCAAACCTCTTATCTTCTTGCCAGTTTAGGGGATAGGAGAGTTAGTCCCTGCCAAGAGCACAAGCAGTCATCAGATCTGCACCCTTTAGCAGAAGAAGGGAATGCACCATGTCACAGAGGACTCTGCACATTCTTTGAAATCACTGCACCTGACTTGTCCTTCCATCTCCCCGCAAGTAAATTTTTGTTCTTCACATGGCATCAAGGCAAAATGATCTTCATCTGCAGCAGCACAGCAAAGCATTGCTCCCTGCAATCACAAACCTGAGAACAATTTAGAAGATCAATGCAAAAGGCACAAATGAAAGGAAATTCATTCTCAGAGCAAAAAAGTCTGGGAAGAGGGTCTGTGATGAGTGTGAGCTTCCAGGCTTCCTCTTCACCTGACTCTTCACCAGTAGCCAGTTTAAAAGGTAAAAAATAAAATAATTAAAAAGAAATCAAGTATCTAATCTTTCGGTCTATATGAAGGAGAAATTATTTTTTTTTCCTTTCTGCTGGGGAACACAAGTTGTAAATCATTCTGTTAGCTATTTCAGGGCAAGTCTGGAGTGTGATTACACGACGGCAGGCTTGCTTTGACATTGCTAAATTCAATCAAAATGTTGTATCCCAAGAAGGGCCCAGATTCCCTGGCAATGACTGCACAGAGACTTGCACTGAAGTGACCACAGGAGGGAATTACACCAGTTTATGATCTCAGCTGCAAGTAAAGATGGTCTAACCCTCCAATGCCCACAAGTCATGACATCAGGGCTGCTTCTACAAGGGCAACTTACAATCATCAGACTTCTTTGGTTGGAGGAACCATTGGAAAAATAGAGCTTGTTAAACAAATAAAAGAGCCAGAGAGACACAAAAACCCATAGTCACATAAATATCTCTGTTCATTGTGCTACAGTAGACACAGAAAGAATCAGAACTCCCTATAGCATGTGGTTCAGTGGCATCTTTGGTGGAAGTGGTTACTACTCTCATTATCTTTGCTGGAAATAGTGCTTATTCATCCTAGGCTTGAACTTGAAATAAGTAGTACTAGCCTGGATCTTCTCTTGGATCTTTGATATAATGATTCTTTGGAAATGAGAGGGGAATGAAGTCAACCCAAAGGGATGAGTAGATATTACAGATGATTTTTGCATTTATTGAGATATCAAGCCTAGAAAATTGTTTTCTTCCCACATGGCTGCTTAAAAGTCCCCTTCAGAGACAGTTCTCATTAATGCCTAAGAGGCTTCAGTGCTGTAGGTGGATATGAAATAACAGCAGAGCATCTGTTAGTAGGTCTCAAAATACCTTACGCTTTGACATAATAATTACTGCTAAAGCTGAACAGGGATTTGGTATGTTAAAATTCAGGAAAATAAATTAAAACAAGCTTCAGCTAGGGGAGAGTCTGAACTACATTGGTAAAGGACTGCTAGGCTGTGCCCCAAGTAGCTGCTCTTTAGAGAACTTGACTATGGCCAAATCACTTCAAGAGACACCTAGTATATAAATAGAGGTGATCTTTATCCTCAGAAGACTACTAGAAAAAAAGAGGATCAGCTTGTCCCATGCCATGCCTATTACTTCTCATGGTCAAGCTAGTGTTGCTATACAGGACCTGAACTTTCGTGAAGCTCCTCAAAATCAGGGTGATTTAAATACAACCTTAAAATCGAGCACTTCCCCATGTCAGCTAACATGGATGTTCCCCAGAGCCAGGACTGTTTTCTCCAGCTCAAAGGGAGCTGCTGGTGACTCTGAGTGGGAGTGAAAAGCAAAAAGCTACAAAAGTCAAGTGACGAGACTAAGATGTGTCATCAGATGGAGCAGTTCTTAAGAGCACCAAACTGAAAGAAAAGCCAAAAAATAAATAAGCATGGGGTGGGGAGAAGGAGAAAATAAAAAAAAAAAAAAGAAGAAGAAGAAACAATCATCAAGGGCCTTTTTAGTAGCTTTTATCCCTGTATAACTCAAAACATCTGCCTACTGCTGAGGAGCACCAGGTGCTGTTATTTAGCAACCGTGAGCACCAACCACCCTCTGAGCTGGGTCCTGGAGGAGCTAATCCTACAAATGAAGGTCATAAGGTGTAAGGAAGGTGTTTTATTGAAGAGTTTTCAGTGCTTTTGAATGGAAGATCTGTGTTGCTCTTTTCAGAGACCAGGTGGGTGTAGGCTTTTGGTTTTCTGTTGTTTTGGGGAGTATTTTGTGCCTTTTAGGTTTGAGGTTAGGTGGTAATGTTTGAGTAAAGAGCTGGAAACATCAGCTAATATCTAGCTAACTGCATTTAAAGAAAAAAAAATAAAGTGGGAGTAAAGTACTGAAGTACTAAATGGAGACTTTGTTTAACAATAAATAAACAAATGAAAGAAAAAAAAAAAAACTTGTGGAAGACAAGATCACCCTGAAGAACAGTATGAATTCCTCAGAGTATCTATAGTGAAAGACTCCCTATAGTCAGTATGCAAAACTCTATCCTTTGCTATTATTAGTCAAACAATAGAGCAATAAGGAATAATTAAGGGTGTTTGCAGATAACTTAGGTCTGGGGGGTTTTAAAAAAAAAAAAACTTTCTTGTTTTAGATTTTTGTTGGCACCTAAGTAGATACTAAAAATAATTCTGGTTGATTGAACTGTCTAGTTATGAAGCTTGAATAAGTCAGCAGAGAGACCAGCTCTGATGCTGCGGTGTGCCTTGCCCAGAGCGCTGCCTCTCTGGAGTGGGGAGCATGGCTTATGGCTCGGAACTTGTTACCCTGTGGCCTGGCGATGCTGGTGACTCCCAGGGCATGGCACACAGAGCGAAGCAAAATCGTTTTTTCTGTAGCAACCCTTCTCGAAAGGATGCTTGGGAGAAAGTGCAGCTAGCTGCGTGCAACGGTATGGAGTGGTGGAGAGATGGGGACAGGGATTTTCTGGTGTAGCTTTGGTTCTCAGCAATTCCCCTTTGCCAGCATTTATTGCAGGATGCAAATTAAGAAAAATGAGTTGGGCTTCCAGGTTACTGACCCTCGCTCAGCAATTCAGCCGTTGTGGTTGTTTACATTTGATGCCTCTTATGAATGCACCATTTCTGATTAAGAAGAAATCTTTTTCTAAAGGTTTACTTAATTTTTAACTTCAAAGTCAATCTTTAAAAACCTCTCTGCCATTATCAAGCCTGCAATGGTTTCATCCTAATCCCTCTTATGCTCTCCATTCTTATCCTTTGCTGAGGGAAAATGATTAAAAAAAAAAAAAAACACCCTCTGACAGAACTCGGATCCAGTGCTGCAAGATAAGCTGTTTCAAAATAAAATGATGAATTTCAATTTTAAGTATTAGTTAATATTGCCATTTTTATAGATATATTTTCCTACTGTAGATTGGACAAAACATATCAGCTAAAAGGCCTCCTGAAATAGTGTTTTTTGGTTGTTTTTTTTAAAGACTTCTTCATTCTAAGTTTCCACTTTAAGTGTGCTGTGGTTGTTTTGGCCCATGTCTAGGCTGAAAACAAAGCATTTGTGGGCATGTGCAAGACCCCGTGCAGCAGAGCGCTGTGCAGGACCAGGATACGCTCTTTAATACCACATACAGTGTCCCCTGCTATTGTCTGCATCGCAAGAGCAGGAGGGCAATAGTAACCCAGAGAGCAGCAGTTCAGGACACTGCATCTTTCCTTCCCCTCCTGTTTCCCTTTTCCTTGCTGGACATTGATCCGAAATGAGTGTCTTCAAATAATCTGTGGCCAAAGCCATTAGGTGCCCATTAGCACCATTGGGGAGCGTGGCTATCGGATCCCGGCTGCTTTTTGTGGAGCTGGGGAGTGTGTCTCACAGCTTGGGTTTGGGCTCCAGTCGTCAAGTCGCTTCCATTAGTCGGACTCCAGCTGCAAAACGTAGCACGCGGGTGGTGCTGTGTCACCGACACAAGTGGCAGACAGTGTGGGTCTGGTCTACCAGGGCTGAAAACCTTCCCTTGGAATTAAGGCTCAGCCATGACAAGCAGGACAAGTGTTGCACTGACACTTGTACGTGCATGTAGGAAGCCAGTGATATCCTCTGTTGCTGAAATTTGCTCCACTGAATCCTGTGCAGCTTGTTGTGTAGCTCAATGGGAAATATCCCCGTCTCGTAAAACCTGCTGAGCTTCCAAAACATTCCTGTATCAGGACTCCATTGGAGTTTGGGGGATTACTTGGAAGAAGGTAGAAAGACTGAAGCTCAGAGCTCAAGATGAGCAGATTTGAGCTTGTTTTGGTGTGACATCTGGGAGCGAGTGCTTTTCTGACCCTGTTGGTGAGGACCTTGGGTCTGCGGGATGCAAAGTGCCCACTGCAAGACCGTGAGCTGGCTCTGCTGGGGCAGGACCTGCTGCGTGCAGTTTTTTTTTCCCCATTGCTTCAATGACTGCTTGACAAAATCAAGTGCATAGAGTTAGAGCATTAATAGTAAGGGCTTTTGGTTTCAGGTATGGGAAATTAAGCTTAAAGTTCCTGAGTTAGAGGTCTCGATTACATCCACCATGAGTAACTGCTTTGGTGTAACTGCTTTGGTGGGAGATATTGAGCTGTCCATCAGGGGTTCATGTGTCCCATATTGCAAGGGTCTGTCTTCATCTAACAGTTTGTGTTGCACATGCCTGATTTTGATCAGAAATTTCATCCTGGACTGGAAACATCTTTTCTCAAGCAAATTTTGTCAGAATCAATATGTTCCTATCATTTGGATGAATTTTAAGTGTTTGAGGCTTTTTAGAAAGCATCATCAAAAAATTCCCAGCCTGATGTTAATGAGAGCTGAATCGCTATTCTCAAAGCGTGAAATTGCCAGTGATATCTTAAGCCTGAGAGTGATACACATATAACAAGAGAAAATGGGTGCCTGGTTAGTCTGAGAGGGATGGTGTGTTTCAGAGCATCAATATGTTTTGCTGACACTTTGCACTTAACATCTCATTATTCATTAATGGCACAAGGAGGTGCATTTCCAAGTCAGATGCCCTTTCTCTTCTTTGGTGTTACTGGTTCCTTCTCTGCAACGCTTTGTATTTTTCCAATAACCTCTGGAAAGTGTTTGCTTCCATTTTAGTCACTGGAGGCAAAACGATATCCTGGCACTCCAAATGCTGAGCAGAGAAGGGAAGAGAGGAAGAAAGAAGAAGAAGAAGGAAGGAAGAAAGATGGCTCTGCTCCTTCATTATTCCACAGTGCATGGGAAGTCATCTCTTTACACGATTGACCTGTCTGGATTTGATTACAGCACACAGCTAACCTTTTCCCAATCTGGTTGTGTCATACAAGAAAAGGGTTGAAGGCTGTTGCCATGGTATTAAGGTAGCTCTTGAGAAAGAGAAGGAGGGGGGAAAACGAGAGGAAATGATGCCTTTTTACTTCCTAGCCAAGGATAAACAAGAGACACAGGCACATGTTTTTGTTTTGGAAGCGCCTTCAGCATCTTATCCAGCTCATCTATCACTGCATTTCCTAGAGAAGGGAAGAAGGAATTGTCTGCTCTGCAGATCAGTGTCTGCTCAGGGGCTGAGGAAGCGGAGGGGGGGAAATGAGATGACAATTGGAGGAAAAAAAGAATAAATCAGTCTTGCCACCATTCATGATTTATTCATGAGACACGTGAGTTTTGCATTTAAATGTGACATTCTCATGATCTCAATATTGTATATGCAAATCTAAAGATTTCTGCATCTCTTCACATGCCCAGCTTAAGTCTCTTCTCAGATCCACAGTTCTGTAAATGCAAAACTGGCAAGGCTTGCCTGGCTCCCGTTTGCTCCCTGTTTATTCTACAACTTAAAGATTGTAAGCAGCACAAAACTGCTCTTAATATCAGAGATATAATTCAGGTAGGTTTTATTGTTGTTTTAATGATTACTTCCTCACTATAAGATTTCACCATCTCTGGATTTACTAATGATTTGACTTTCTGAGATCTCATCTCTGCTGAGACCCCCAGGTGTCACTCAGGGTTGGGTTTAAAACAGTAGATGCTGTGTAGCATCCACGTACAAAGATTTTTATACCTAGAGCTATGCCTCTTCCAACCGAAATGTTTAAGCTACTTCTCAAGCAATGAGGGGAATGATTTCTGGTGCCTCTGGGTTTTGAATTTAAAAAGTGAAGATGTGATTATGTAGGATGGATCAAAACAGAGGTACTAGATAACCTGATGTGGGGAGCACAGACTTGCTACATCAGTCATTCTCGACTGAGAGATGCAGACTGACGGACCTTACCAAGCCTGAGGTTATGTCACTAGCTCCGAGTTCCACTTCTGGACCACTCAGCAAAACGAGCGGTGTGAAGACATGACTTTGCAAAGTAATGCGAACTCCACTCTTAGTTAAGCCAATATATACAAACTCATGCACAGGCGAGACCTTTGGCCCAGCATTTGTAGAAGGGAATTGTGCAGGCAAGGCGCCGCTCTTCAGGCTTTGCCTTGTCTCTGGCTGGAATGCAGCGTCTTGAATTACAGGCTCATGTTACTACTTAGTGAATAAATCCAGGAATAAATAACTCTGATGCATTATTGGGTCAGGTCTCAGTAGTGTAATGCAAGTATTTCTCAAATACCTTATCAACAAACAGCCAAATAGAGCAATAATAACATTATCTGTAGTTTTTATAGTACTTATTCACATTTAACACTTAAGCTCCTGCTTACTTATTGATCTGGACCTAATTTACTGACGTTGAGACTAGGGTTCACCTCATGGGGTTACAGCCCCAAGTCCATGATATACCTATGGGTGGGTTTCATGGTTTTTAAAACCATCTTGTTTCCAAAGTATTTTGTATCCATCTAGCTTAGTACCCAGTCTCCAACAGTGACAACCTGTGACTGCTTGAGGAGGGTGTAGGGGAAAAAAAGCGTGCCCAAAATGACCCTTTCCCAGGAGAGGGCCTCACATTTAGCAAATTCCATGGTAGGAGCTTCCTGATCTGAAGGCTGCGTTCAGGTCATTATAACGAATTGTTTTTGAGAACATTTCCATTTAAACTCACTTGTATGTTTGGCTTCCACAGTATCTTAGGGCAATAACTTCCACAATTTAATTTTCTATGGATTGGAAAAGTATCGTTTTTGCATGATTTAATTCAGGTCCTTCTGGTCTTCCCATTAGGAGACATAATAAAAGGTTGTTCCTGAACATCTTCCTGTGCTGCTTGTGATTTTTGAAGACACCCATCACATTTTCTCAAAGAGGCTCTTACATTACAAGCTCCCAAATCTCATGTTTTTACTTAGCCTGTTAGTGCCTCCTCCCATGGAAGCAGCTCACAGCTATGATAATCCTTTAAACCTGTTTTGATAAATTTTGTACATCTCCTATAACCTCTGTGTGAGGGGGGCTGCCTGCAATATTTAAGAAGAGGGCACAGGAAAAATTTACACCCTGACAAAATGATGTTTTCTGTTTTGGCCTTTTTTTATCCTCTGATAATTGCTGACAGTGTCTTTGTTTTGGCCATTGCTGAGCACTGAGCTGATATTTTCAAAGAGCTACCTGCGTGGCTCACGTCTTCTGCGTGATGAGTGCTACTTCAGAGCCGTCACTGTGCACGTAGGCCTGTTGTTGCTGCTCTCATTTGCAATAATTAGCATTTCTTGCTGCTGAATTCCATCTGCCAATGTATCCTTTGCAGTTTTTTGGGTGGTTGTTCTGCAAGACTTTGCCTCTATCAGCAAAGCTGTGCTAAGGATTGAACTTTTTTGAGCTTGGCTCTGGTTGTGGCTGTTGAATGCTGATTTCCATCACCCGCAGATGTTCTCGCTGGGCTACTTGTCTCCTTTTCCAGATCATGGTTAAATGCACAGGTCCCAGCCAGTGCCTCATGGGGCTCCGTTGGCCTAGAGGAGACCATCCACCTACTTCTGCCCTTGGTTTCCATTTCACGAGATACCAAACCCTATGAGGAACCTCATAGGCAGCGGCTCTGGGCCTGCAGCTCTGCATATTTGTTGCTCCAGTGGCTTCAGAGGTTGCGTTCAGCTGAATTGACAAGGAAAGATTACCCCCATTCTACCCCAAAAAAGCTTGCTGAAACATTAAATACTTTACAGATTTTTTTTTCTTGCCATTTTTGCATCTTCTTTTGCCATGGTGAAACGTTGGTGTTGATACAGGCACCTGACTCAGACAAGGAAACGAAAGTCACATAGAGGTGACATAATTTAAGGAGATGTTGTCAGCTCATTTTAGTCCCAGTGCAAAATTAGAGAGGAGCAAAAACACTTTCTTGTAGGAAAACAGAAAGCAAGCATGATAAAGAAGATTGAGATGTTGGATTTTCTTTATTTTGAATATGGGTTTAGTAGCCAGTATTTGTAGCCAAGTTCATCAGCACTGGAGAAAAGCAGCTTCCAAGCCCCACAGTGATGCACTTGCTCATACATAGAGCAGCAGAGCTATATCCCTCCCTGGTATTTTTAAGAAATCAGGAGCCTCTATGCTGAAGGGTGCTCAGAAATGCTAAAGTGAGTGCTGGAAAACAGAGTAAGTGAACTGGGTGCTCTGAAAATCCCATCCAAAATTTTTTTGCTACCATTTTTCATTGGTGAATGGATCAGGCTTCTCTGTCCCTTCCAATTTTTACAGGACTCTAACACTGCAGCTCTGCCTCAAATCCAGCATCATTAGACACTTTTGGGTCTGCATCCTTGTAGAAAAGGGAACGAGGAACAAGCAGAGCTATTGCACGTGCCCAGATCTGATCTCTGATTGTGCTGTGTGAGCGGGTTTTGCCTGTTAGAGTCTGTTCGTGCATCTACTCACGTCAAGCAAGCCAAGGACGGGGTCCCTTGCAGACCCTGCTCTGGGAACGTGGCCCCTGTGAATGTAATCAAGGTTGCACAGAGCTGCTGAAAGCAAAAACAAAACCAGAATGGGTCATTGTGCTAAATTTGGGTTCCTCATTGTTCATTGAATTGCACCAGTGTTTTCTTTAGTTGCACAGTCAGCTGCAAAGTTGTGTTTGCAGTCTGGAGACCCCCGTCTCTGGGAAAACACAAGGTTCTGGGAGAGGTGGGCCCGGTTTGGCATCTCTGTGCCTTGTCTGCCACGGATGGGGATGGAGACAGGGCAGTTGGGTGCCCTGGAGGAAACAACCAATCCAGCATCCAAGGGCAAAAACTGCAATGTTTCCACTGGGAAAGCTTGAGGTTTTGTTTGTTTCTTTTTTCTCTCCCTTTTAACCTGCAGAAACTATTTATCTCCTTCAAAACGACCACATGATAAAACAGGTGGGGTTTGGCTTGCTCATGGTCAAGGTTTTCTGGACTTTTTTTTTCCTCCTTTTCCTCCTTTTAGAGAGCAGAAGAAAATAAGGAAAATGCCAGAGATCTGTGTGAAGTATATCAGTAAAGCAAAAACTTAGCTCAGAAGTTTTTCAAGTTTTTGAACTGGCCAACAAAACCCAGGAAACTTTGGATAAATAGAAGATTGCTGGGTGTTGTGACACTTGTTGCCTATATTGAAGCTCTAGCTTTGCACAGCTATGGAGAAAAGCTGCAGCTCCTGGACTCAAGCCCTGGAGGCAAAGGAGAGGCACGTGTGAGAGGAGTAGAGGAAAAGGGACATTAGGAGGTAGGAGAAAGGAGAATAAGGATGTGGGTGAGTCTAGGGAGGAAGAGGAGTGTAATTAGTTTGGGATATTTTACCCAGATCTTGGGACTAAGAACTGATATCTACAACCTGTCCCAACAGCTGGGGGTGAGCAGGGCACATCTGAGTGATGGGATGGGGGGTATCCTTATTATGAAAAGTGAATGTATTTTTCATTTTGGGGAGAAGTAAATTTACTAAAAAGAAAAACAGTGTATATATAGAGAGAGATTTTAATTTGTTCCAATTCTGTAAAAAGTTTCTGCAATCAGGAGAGCAAAAGGGGGGGAAACAGTTTGCAAATGTGTGCAGTATCTCACACCAGCATTATCAAAATGACACATTTTCTATTTTCGTTTTGAAAGAGGATCTCCATTTCTGTCCCGTATAAACCCCGCAAGAAACAGAGCACCACGTGTAACCTGAAACTGAGCTGGACATTCTTGTTGCAGGAGGAGGTAATTCGAGGGAGAGGGGGGTTGTCCATGATGGCTCCTCTCCTCCTTCCCAGCTTGCTGAATTCTCCAGCTCCACCACCAAAATGAAAAACCCATCGGGGCTGGGCTGCTTGCTGACCTGCTGCTGCTTCCATGGGGTGGTGAGACCGAGTCATACAAAGCTTTAGCAGAGCAAGCAAATGCCCTGGCACTGCCCTTGCAAATACCCAGTGATAGCCTGGCATCAACCCCCTGCTTGCTTCTTGCCAGGACAGTGAGGACCTGTATAGAGGAGTCAGCCCAGGGTGGGCTGGGACAGCTAGAAACCAGCCCAGGGTATCTCCAGGTCTGCTAACATTTGGGGTTTTAAAAATGTAACTTTCTATCCTTAGGAAAGGATAATATTTATAGTGAGCACAAAGCAGGATACAATCCTAGCCTGAGTCTCGAGGCAAGGCCCTTTGGGGTCTCTCTGCTCCCAGGCAAGGGTGTAGCATGTCTCATGCATATGAAGACATGCAAAAATTGTTATTAAAGTAGAGAGCATGTATCTCGGTTCACAGACTGCCTAGGGAAATTCCCACTCTGCCACAAAACGTCTCGCAATGATCTGCTGGGCAGGAGATGAAACCGAGGGTCGGGAGCGCTGCAGAAAATCTGTGGTAATGAAACTGAGCTAAAATGAATTTTGACATTTAATCCTAGATCAATTGGCAAATTTCACAATAGATAATTTTTCTTCTCATTCAGGCAAAGCGCAGCCGCATGGATCTAGTGGGGAGAAAAAAAAAATAATTTCTAAGGATCAGGTGCCAATCGTTCCAGCAGGCTGAAAATGGGCACTCCCTCCCACCACCAAAATCCTGAATAAGTTCAGAGAAAGAAGACAACTACACTGAGCTTGGATGATCATTTATAAGATGAAAATGACTCTGTGTTGAGGACTTGGAGATCCTGTAAGAAAGATTAATTCTGTGGGCAGCGGAGGGGGAGCATCGAGCCTCTCCCTACAATGTGGCACGGCGAGATGATTCAATCTCTGAGACGCACGGCCGTAAAAAATGACTCCGTTACTTGGGGAGGAAGAATACTGAAGAAACTGTTAACTTGGTCACAGTAGGTGACATCCTTGAAATCAAAAGCAATGCTTCTTCTGAGCCACCGCGTGGTAAAATTAAAGATATGAAGCCAAATTCATCTCTGGCGCCGTACTCCTGCACCTGGGATGGATTTCTTCCGTTATGGAGGTGGCAGAGAAGGTGACAGATGGTTTTGCGTGTTTTTGTAGCATGTGGTTACAGGCAGCAGACTGGCTTGCAGGGTCCCATGCAGGGAAGTAGAGGGATGTTCAGCTCTGGCTCCCAAGGGGCTGGCAGCACCTCATTGCGTTTGCACAGGGTAAAGCTGGGAGAATCCCTAGGACGCCCATAGAGTTCCCTGGGTACTTATATGGAAGGACATCTTCATCAAATGCTTAGCTCAGGGAGGAAACAGCCTGGACATGTAAGCACTTTTGTCACCTCTCTTGGGCACCAGACATATATGAGTGTTGCAACCTCGTGGATTCAGTGCATTTGTGTTGATGGAGCTTTATTTTTGAGGAAAAAAAGAGTTTGGTCATAAAACCTGTCTGGTTCTGCATTTAATCGGAGAGCAGGTTCCTTCCCTTGGGCTGAAGAATATAAGCGAATGTGTGAGTGTCCTTAATGCTTCTCCTCCATGTTGCAGCTTGGTTTGTTTTGTGATACTTGAGTTTCTGGAATGCTTTATCCTATCAATGACATTAATTACGGAGTAATTACCTTAGTAGCATGTAACAACTCTCCTCCTTTTTTAAATAGATTTTCACACAATGTGTAAACTTTGCCGTATATGTGCTACATTTCCCGTGTCACGAAATAATGTGTAGACAAAATAATGTTTTTCCTGTCAGAAATTCAATGGGCATCTAAAGCAAAGTGACAGGTGGTTAAATAGCTGCATTTAAAGGATGTCAAGAAGATTTTTTGGACAGGTACCAAAACCTGATGCCAAAAAGAAGGCCTAATACCATCTGTTTTGTAAGCAGAGAGATGCAATTTTACATTAGATTTTAAATGACACAAAATGCCAAATGCATAACCTTGATTTGTGGGTCAAATCTAGCTTATCTAGATTGCGGATGTTTTTATTTACCAGCACAGTCCCTAACGCAGAGCCTACTCAGGTAAATGAACATGCATACAGGCCGACCCAATTTTAAGAAATGGGAAGTTTCTGAGTTGCATTTAATTTTGTTTTGTGTTACATGTAAATCCAGATGCAATGTGGATTTAATTAATCCAATTTCATTGCATTTTAATGTACACATTTGCATTGTGTTTATTGGCAATTGGCTTCATCCATTTGTTCAGCATTCTTTATACCCACTGAAACTACTGAATATTTAGAGATCTATATACTTCTGAGCAGAAATGAGAAGTGTAGCTTGGAATTAAATAGTGTGATTAGGAGTTCTCAGACATAAACTGGGGATAAGACTAAAATGTCAAAACATAGCTGCATAATACAGTGGAAAATTGATATCCATGTTTTAAAATAATAATCTGTGCAGCACTAAATTATTTTAAAAATAATGTGAGAAGGCATTTTAGGTGGTACGCTGAAAATGAAAATATACTTTTACAGTTAAAGACCAGCGGGTGCTGGAGGGCTACTTGGAAACAAAGAATGAATCTGATAAATTCAGTCACTTTTTCATGCTCTTAAAAAGTGCCTTTGAAATGATGATTATTCAGGTTCAGTCTGATATTTAGCAATGCTCATTACAGAGTTTTCTCCTCTTTGTGAGCAGCCAGTTTGGCTTAAGTGGGATTGCTGAGGTAATCGCACCGTTGTTTCTGTTTCATCAGTAACGTTAGGCATAAAATGGGAGTTTGTAGTGTTTGTGGTCTTGGCTTGATGACCTGGCCAACACAACCACGAACTTCTGTGTTTGGGAGTCACTTAGTCATAAGCTGGCTAAGAAGAACCAAGTTCCTTCTCCCTTGCTGGAGTGGGTTTTGCTCTTGAGTCCAGTGGTGTCACTGGGTTTGCTGTTGCTGTTTGTTTGCTGCTATGGCCTCTCCCTCTCCTCTTCAATGGTTGGTCAAAATGCAAGATATTTACTCTTTTTTTTCCTGTTTTCCTAGGGATTTAATCAAAGGCTGATGCATGGAGCCCAGGGAAAACTAACTGCTCTGAAGGAGCCCTGCAGTGGGTCTCCATCCTCTCTCCACATTCATGTGATGCCCAGCTCCTGTGGTGGACAAGTCCCAGCTTCCCTGGGGCTCAACTAGCACTGAAGAATGGCTGTGGTAGGACATCGAGGGCAAAAAGCCCAAACTCTAGCCCTGCAGCTGGTCCTGTGCTGGCAAAACATGCATGTGTGCATGTAGTTGGGGCTGAGCACCCTCCCCATGCCTGCAGATCTGTCTGATTTATCCCCCCTTCCCTAGATCTCCTTCCAGATCCTCCATGGATGCTCCTCGGAGGTCCGTCAGTTATTCCTGCAAGCTCTGTAGGTGCCAATAGCAGGCGTTTGGGCTGCTGCTGATCCTGCAGTCTTCCGCTGCCTGGATTGGAGCTCCTCGCTTGGCGGGATGAGTTTCTGGGAGGGAGGGCCTGTCCAAAGCGGTGTCACTGGGGTGGATCGAGCAAATCAAGCTCCGCATCTCCCATCCTCGAGGCTGCTATTCGGCTCGAGGTGCTCAGCCCTCCTTTTCCTACCACTAGCTCGCAGCTTGTGGGGCTGGTCAAGGGAGTCCGGGAGGGAAAGCTGGTGTCAGGGTGTCTCTTTTGACAGTTTAGTGAGTACAAATGATGAAGACGTTCACGAGGGGAGCTGCAAGAAGGTTTGTTTGATAAAAAGCATTTTCTCTGCCAGCCTCTCTGGGTGTATATCAAAAAGAAAAAAAAGGGGGGGAAAAAGGGGATTTATGGATATTAATAGGAATAACGCTTTGTGATGACTGGTTTTTTTTTCAGATCAGTCTCTGTTTGAGATCTAATGGAGGCAGATGAATGTACAAAGTTTGACAGGGCTGATTGTTGTGAATCTCATGCTCCAGGGATCTGAGAAGACATTAAGAAAACATTGCTGCATGTTTGAAAGGAAGAGCTTTTAAAATGGTTAAAATGCAACTATTCTGATGTCTGTCATTTAAAAGAAATCAGTTTGTGTCTGCTGAAGAGATGCTGTAAGTTTGGTGATGAAATGTGTTAATTTTTGTAGGAAATAACAGAATTAAATCCTGCTTTAACTGAAAAAAGCCAATTCAGCCTTAGCTGTAAAGCTGCTAGCGATGTCTCCACAATATAAGAAATATAATAATTATGATAATTAATAAAGATAATAATACAGTAAAACCTTGCTAATTCATACTAATGACTCAGAGGCTGCTTACTAATTACTGAATTTTGTGGATAAACAAGCCAGAATAATGCAGCATAAAATACACTTTGTTCCATTATTTTGACAACTCTAGTTTAGTTTTAATTATTTATATTTCATAATAGACCAGTCACTGTACTTGGGAGGATTTTACACAAAAATAATGATGCTTTAATAACTTGAGGTGGCTGTACAGTGTCTGCTGCAAGAGAGAGGGAGAGCAGGCAGGGCTGGACGTGCACGAAGCGGGAGGAGGGAGGATTAGCAGGACGCAGAGCAGCAATGTTGCAATGCAAAATAGGGCACGTTTCCGTACGCCCTGGCCGGAGAGCCCCATGCAGCCCCGCCTGCCGGGGATGCCTGCGAGCAGGCCAGCTTTGGCGCTAAACATGGAGCAATCGATGCCAGTTCTTCAGAAAAAAAAAATCATATAGGCTGAGAATAATAAATGGGAAGTAGTTTTGTGCCCAAATCAATTTTTATTCCTGGATCATTTTTTTTTACACCAGCACGAGGGCAAAGAGCTTGTTTTAATTTTAATTAGAGTTGTGTTTTTTACATAATCACTCAATTCTTAAAGCTGGCTTCAAAAAAAAATCAGCAAGAACAACAACAAAAACACCCCAATCTTCTTTCTCTCCTGGGCCATTCCAGTTGGCAATGCTGCTGTAATGATAGGAGCTTGTTGGAGAATAAATATTTGTATAACGTGATTTTCCAGCTGCAGCATAAGGAGGTAGTGAGTCCTGTGCATGCTGCCATGGTGGCTCCAGGTGCCATGAGGCTGCCTTCCCCCCAGGTGTCCCTGGGGTGGGGATGGTGGCAGCAGAGTGAGAGGGGTAGAACCAGACCTTTGAGGAGGAAACTGGAAAGAACCAGGAAAGTAGCAGTATGAAATCAATAACGACAGGGAAGAGAAAATGCAAAAGGAAACTGAGGCCACTATGAAAAGGGACAGGAATAAAGGCAGGGGATCAAATGGAGGGGGTGGGTGTATCAGAAGGAAGGTAACCATGACCATGGCAGCTGCTGAACTCGAGCAATCCTGCGTACCCCTTTCCTGGCTTGTCCCAGGCAGGTCCCTCTCCACCTGCTGGAGCTTCAGGACAAGGTGGCCCTGCAAACCACCCTCAGCCGAACCCCAGGAGCTCTCAGAGGCGCCGGGAGCAGCAGAGGCACCTGTGTCACCTTCCCTGCACTCTCTTTAGGGATAGAGCTGTCTGGGCAGGGTCACCTGAGCATCGCCTCCCCCTTTGCCTTCCCCGTGAGTAGGAAGCCAACTAAAGAGCTGAGAGCAACAAGAGGCGCAGACTTTCCCCCGTCCCCCGCTCAGCTCTGGGGTCCCTACGATGGGCAGAGCGAGAGGATGGCGGCTCGGTCCTTACGGGAGGCAGCGCAGGGCCGGGAGAGGAGACCCGGAGCGGGCAGGACCCCGCCGGGCCCACGCGCGGCGCGACGGAGCGGCCGCCGCGAACAATAGCGGCCCCGCGGCGGGGCGGGC